>JAASGM010000078.1:0-41302 GCA_023334215.1 Globisporangium cystogenes | reverse complement strand
GAGAGAGAGAGAGAGAGAGAGAGAGAGAGTCACGTACAAGGTCGCCGCTGTGCGGTTGGTTGCCCACGCGCCTTCACCTTGCGCAGGTGCTCCTGGAGGAGGCGCGGCTCAACGTCGACGAGCCGCGCGAACTCCGCGGTGCACATCTTGTCCGCGCCCGCCGAGGCCTTCAGCCGCATGGCGGCCTTGGCGAGGAAGTTGAGCACGTCGTTCGACGGCGCGTAGCGAGCGCCCCACGGGTCCGTGCTCTGCATGGCGCGCGATGGAGGCTTGGGCTGGTAGTATGGTGTGCATGAGAACTCTTGTGTTCGATTTCTTCCTCAAGGTTATCATGATTTTTCACTTTGCATGAAATGACCAGGTGTTTGCTTAAAATAGTATTTTGTACTCGAAGTCTTCGAAAATAATTACCATGACCATATACTACACTTTTTACAATCCAACCAATCATATTAAAAATAGAATGCATCAAACAGGAATTAACTAATCGCACAACGAATAAACCTTTTCCGATACTACGGAATGTATAAAAAGTCTGTGACAGAAGCAGTATTCTTCTTCTGTCACAGACTTTTATACACTGCGTAGCATCGAAAAAAGTTGGAACGTGATGCGATTGGCTTAAACCACATCTGCCGTTTTTAATGACACAGCTCGGGACATCCATTTTTCGGCATCATAGTTAATTCGCTCGATTTTCTGCCTTCATAAGATCAAATTTCTGAATCACAAGCGTGCAGAGTATCACACACGCAGGGATCAAGTAGCGCGAACTTTTCGCGCTTGAAAGAACGAGCGAAGGGGGGACCACTCTGAAATCCGCGACCAAGCCGGCAGCTCCACACGTCAAGCGCCCACCTCTCTCTCTCTCTCTCTCTCTCTCTCGACCATGACGGACGCGATCACGACCATGGAGGGCGCCGTGCGCGCGGCGGGGCTGACGCTCGAGCACCTGTTCAACCCGAACCTGGAGCACGACAAGCGCATCCCGATCGACCTGCTGCACCAGGCCAAGGGCATCGCGTTCCTCACGGTGCTCAAGGCCGGCTTCATCTGGACGGGCAAGGTCGGCACGGGCGTCGTGATCGCCAAGCTCCCGGACGGCCGCTGGTCGGCGCCGAGCGCCATCGGCACGCTCGGCATGGGCTTCGGCGCCGAGGGCGGCGGCCAGATGATCGAGTTCATGATCATCCTCAACTCGGACCTCGCGGTCAAGAGCTTCATGCAGAAGGGCCAACTCTCGGCGGGCGCCAACATGGAGTTCGCCGCCGGGCCGTACGGTCGCGCGGCCGGCGCGAACGCCAACTTCAGCGCCTCGGGCGTCGCGCCGAACTACACGTACAGCCACAGCAAGGGGCTCTTCGGCGGCGTCGGGCTCCAGGGATCGGCCATCGCTGCGCGCAACGACATCAACAAGAAGTTCTACGGCCGCGACATCTCGCCGACCGAGATCCTCACGGGCGCCGTGGAGCAGCCGGCGGCGGCGTCGCAGCTCTACGACGCGATCAACCGCGTGATGAGCATCCCGCCGTCGGGCAGCGCCAACTTCCTCAAGAGCAAGTTCCTCGCGCCGTTCCTCGAGCGCATGCCGACGCCGGCGGTCGGCCCGGACGTGCAGATCGTGTACGACCGCGTGCTCGCGACGATCGAGACGGTCGCCGGCGCCGCGGGCGTCGAGGAGTTCAAGGAGCGCTGCAAGGACTACGGGCAGAACCGCAGCTCGGACGACCAGTTTGTCGCGTACCTCGCGAACAAGTTCAGCGCCGACCAGATGCTGCACCTCATCCCCGACATCATCAAGCTGCTGCAGGACCCGGACAAGCGCAAGCACCTCTGGGTACGTCGTAGTGGGTGAGTGTTTGCGGCACGGGATGACGGCGCGCTCACCGTCGCTTGTCTCGTGATTGCGCAGGACTTCTACCTGAAGCTCAAGGCGGAAGCGAGCGAGAACCGCCGCGCGTCGGTCGGGGACACGAAGCCGTCGCCGTCGCTCTTCTGAGCCAGCAGCTCGCGCGCCACGAGCAGCAGCTGACAGCTCGTCGGTCGGGTCTTCACCGTCCTCCTCCGCCGCCGCCGCCGATCGCGCGTGTGAGTGTTTTGAATCTATTCCCCAAGTGCGTGTGGCCGTCACCGTCTTCTGCTCGTTCATCGAGGACTCGCAGCGTACGGCAGCAGATCCGACGGCGGCGACGCCTTCTTCTTGCTGCTGTTTGTGCTGCTGCGCTGCTTCTGGAAGAAGAGGCTGAAGCCCGTGGCGTCGCTGCCGCCCTCGGGCTCCTCGTCCGCCGACGAGAGCAGCCCGGTTGTGTCGACGCCGGACTCGTCGTCCGAGGACGGCAGCGACGCGTAGAACCACGCGGAGCAGAAGCGCTCCTTGTACGCCTCGAGGCTCTGTCGGTTCGTGCCGTACGCGAGCGCGTTGAGCAGCGGCTGGAGCGGGTCGCACACGCACTCCATGACGCTCAGGAACTTGTTGGGCTCGTGGCTCGCGCCGAAGAACTGCACGAGGCGGTTGATCACGCCCCAGACGGAGCAGAGGAAGAAGATGACGAGGTAGAGCACCACCTTGCGCTTGAAGCGCTCGGCCATCGGGTCGCCCGCGAGGAACCGCAGGATGCGGTAGTACACGGCCGAGTTGAAGACGAACACGACCGCGATCGGCGCGTAGAAGAGCAGCAGCTGCTGGCGCGCGCCTTCGCGCTGCCACTCGCTCGGCGCTGCTGCTGCTGCTGTTGGTGCTGTTGGAGCTGCTGCGTGGACGGCGATCCAGCACCAGCGGCGGTCGGCGGGCCCGACGCCCAAGTGACCTGTGAGCTGCCGTAGCACGAGGAAGAGCAGCACGACGCCCGGCAGCCCCCACCCGATGCTCCGGTAGACCCAGAGGAACTGCTCCGGGTACTCGTTGCTGTCGGTCGTGGCGCGCGGACGTCAGAGTGAGACGACACGTCAACACGACAGCAACAGCAGACGCACCGCTTGACGATGATCTGGAAGAGGTGGAAGGCGAAGCACGCGGTCCAGAGGTACGACGCCAGGTAGAAGTACTGCAGCGTGAACGCCTGCAGGTAGCAGAGGCTCTCGGTGTGCGCGTAGTGCTGTCCGACGCCGTCGACCACGATCGACCTGCAGTGTGCACATGCTCGTCACGTCACGACACTCAGCGCAGGAACTTCGTCGGCACACGCACATCAAGAAGCCGAACGCCGTGACGAGCCCCGCGAGCCCGAGCGAGGCGACGATGCGGCGGCTAAGGTAGTTGGGCGCGCTGAAGCTCTTCCACGTGAAGAAAATGAACGCGCAGCCGGCGCAGGAGACGCTCGCGGACGCCACGACGAGCACCTGCTCGGCCACGAGCAGCGCGTCGCGCATGATGGCTTCACCGCTCGTTTCTGATAGTGAAGAAAGTCGCGCGGTGGACGTCCGGTTAAGTGCGAGTTTCCCTTGCGACCATCACTCTGTCGTGGGACTTGCGCGCCATGGGCTCCGCCGCGTCGCGCGTGCGCCAGGGGGGCCGCCAGAGCAAGCGGCACCGCGAGACGCGCACCACCGAGCGACAACTGCCGATGCTGATGACCGCGGCGCCTTCTCCGCCTCCGCTTCCGTCGCTTCCCCCGCCGCCGGCGCCTGCGCCAACCGAGCAACCGCCGCTGCTCAACGCCGCGGGGCTGCCGGTGCTCGCGTCGGCCGCCGTCGTGTGCCGCAGCGTGCGCGCGCCGGTGGGGGCGCTGGCGCACGTGGTGCAGCGCATCAGTGACTTTCTCGACTACGGTCTGCCGCGCTTCTGGTCGCTGCCGCGCGCGTGCGAGCGCGACCTGCTCTCGCTGCTGGCGCGGCTGCAGGCGCTCGAGCCGGCGGCGGTCGAGCCGCTCTTCCGCGCCGCGCAGTTCAGCAAGGGTCTGGGCTTTGCGGCGGCGAGCGGGAACCTCGCGATGGTGCAGTGGCTGCACGCGTACTGCCCGTCTGGGTTCGGCCACAAGGGCATGGAGCAGGCGGCGGCCGCCGGGCACGTGCACGTCCTCGAGTGGCTCGCCGCCAACCACGCGAACGTGCCCTGGAACAGCCGCTTCATGGACGCCGCGGCGGCCGGCGGCCACGTGCACGTGCTCGAGTGGCTGCACGCGCACCCGCGGAGCGCCGGCTGCACGGACGCGGCCATGGACAGCGCGGCGCTCAACGGCGACCTCGCGGTCGTCGCGTGGCTCGACGCACACTGCGCCGAGCGCTCGCACCAGGCGTTTCGGTACGCGATCCACGGCGGGCGGCTCGCGGTCGCGCAGTTTCTCTACGCGCGCGGCTACCCGCTCGACGTGCCGGACGGCACGGACTACGCCGCGTACAGCGGCAACCTCGCGTGCATCCAGTGGCTGCACGAGCTGCAGATCACGACCGCGACCACGAGCGCGATGGACCGCGCGGCGAGCGGCGGCCACCTGCACACGGTCAAGTGGTTCCATGAGCACGTGCGGGAGGGGTGCACGACGGCGGCGATGGACAACGCGGCGATGAACGGCCACCTGGACGTGATCCGGTGGCTGCACGAGCACACGTCGGAGGGCTGCACGGAAGACGCGATGGACTTTGCCGCGGCCCACGGCCACCTCGAGGTGGTCCAGTGGCTCCACGAGCACCGCAGCGAGGGCTGCACGGCGCTCGCGATGGACGACGCGGCGGGCAAGGGCTTTCTCGAGATCGTCCAGTGGCTGCACGCGCACCGCACGGAGGGCTGCACGACCGAGGCGATGGACTCGGCGGCGGGCGGCGGCCACCTGCGCGTCGTCCAGTGGCTGCACGCGAACCGCGCGGAAGGCTGCACGGAGGCGGCGATGGACAACGCTGCGCGCGGCGGCTTCCTCGAGATCGTGCAGTGGCTGCACGCGCACCGCACGGAGGGCTGCACGACCGACGCGATGGACGGCGCGGCGGACAGCGGCCACCTCCACGTGCTCCAGTGGCTGCACGCGAACCGGCGCGAAGGGTGTTCGACTGGCGCGCTCAACAGCGCGAGCTCGCTGGCGATCGCACGGTGGCTCCACGAGAACCGCACGGAGGGCTGCACGACCGACGCGATGGACAACGCCGCGTTCTACGGCAACTTCGACGTGCTCCTGTTCCTCGACGCGCACCGCGACGAGGGCTGCACGGACCAGGCGGCCGAGTACGCGGCGAACCACCGCGACCTGGAGATCCTGCAGTGGCTCTACGCGCACTTCCCGGACAAGGTGGATCTGCGGCGCATCCGCTCGCGCTTCAGCGACTGCTCGTACATTGCGGCGGTGCTCGAGCGGCTCGCGTGAGCTGGCGATTCGGTGGCGTGTGTGCACGAGACAGAGTTGCGTGTGGTGTCTGTCAGCCGACCACTCGAGCGACGACGAAGAAACGAAGAAGAGCTCGAGGCGAGCGAATCGAAGCGTCTGGGGACTCGAGTGGGTGGAGGTACAGCGTTCGTTCGTCGTTGCAGTGCGTGGCAGCGCGTGAGGGACGACATGTGGCAAGTGTACAGTGTTTCATTGGGTACAGGAGGGTGTCGTCTAGGCGGCTGCGGCCGGCGGCTGGCGCAGCGGCAGCACGGCGGCGAACTCGTGGTGGTTCGCCATCGCGTCCTGGTAGCCAGTGTCGAAGCGCGCCTGGTGCGTCGCGATGTCGACTGTGAGGTGGTACGACGTGAGCGAGTGGCCGCGCCAGGTCCACGGGCGGATCAGCAGCCGCTGCACGCGGGAGGAGGATCCCGACGACGGCGGCGGCGCCACCGACGCGCTGGCGCCGCTCGGGTCCGCGGACAGCGACAGCGGCGTGAAGACCTCGTGCGACGCCGCGAGGTTCGGCAGCGCGCGGTAGATGAAGGACGCGAGCGGCTTGTGCAGCGCCGCCGGCAGCAGGTAGCTCGAGAGCGTCGTGAGCCCCGCGCGCGCACTGTCGAGCGCCAGCTTCCTGGCGTGGAACGACACGTCCGAGAGCGTCGAGTACTCGCTCGCCGGCAGGTTCACGCCCTTGAAGTTGCTCACGCAGCCGTCGATGTACTTCTGCCCGCGGTGCTCGATGTACGGGCGGCCAGAGAGCGCGAACGGCACGAGCGCCGACGTCATGATGGACGTCATGAGGTCGTCGAGACTCGACCACGAGCTGTGCGACTCGCCCTCGAGCGACGGGAACTTGGTCACGGCGATGTGCAGGTACTTCTGCTGCACGCGCTCGTGCACGTCGGCGTCGTCGGCCCAGAGCTCCCGGATCGTCGAGCTCACGATGTCGGCGTAGCGGCCGTAGCCGCTGTACCACGCGTGGTTCTCCGGCACGATGCGCTTCTGGTTGGCGAGGATCACCTTCCACGCCGCGTGCACGCTCGTCTCGGCCGCCAGCAGCGTCGCCGCCCACGAGCCGCCCGAGAAGCGGCACGCGGGCACGTCGAAGTGGTCCTGGATGTACGCCGCGACGCCCATCTGGTACGTGAACATGCCGCCCGAGCCGGAGAACGCGATCTCCACGTGCGGCTCGGCGGCGGGTTCAGGCGCTGCTGCTGCTGCTGCTGCTGGCGCTGTGGCGGCGGCGTCGCCATCCTCTTGGTCGAGGCGCATCGTGACTTCGCACGTGTCCAGCTCCAGCTCGTCGTCTGAGTCCGCGTGTGGGTGGTCCGAGGCGGTCGGGAGCTGCTAGCGGAGGAGCTCTAGCTCGTAGGAGCCAACGACGACGTCTTCAGTGAGTGCGTTGAGCATATCGCAGTACGTGAGTGTGGGTCGTGTCTTGGAGGCGACTTTGGGAGTGAGCGCGTGCCATCCGGCGAAGTCGGCGGCGAAGGCGGCGCGACTGCCGAGGATCTGCGCGATGTCTTCATCCGGCAGCGTCAGTGATGCAATGTGCCTCGAATAGAGGCCCCTGTGTCATTTTCGATTCCTCGCGATGTAATCGATCCCAGATAACCTCCGATGACCTCCGATGACCTCCGATGACCTCCGATGACCTCCGACGGGGGCGTCGTCGTGTTTGACGACAGCACCAGCGCCACGTGCGCGCATGAGCAACCGCCGCTCGCCTTCTTTCGCGGTGTTCGCTGTTCGTCCTCTGAGACGAGAGATGGACGAGTAGCCATCTCACACGCACACGAACACGTCATTCTGAACTCCGTCGACCTCGCATCACCTCACATTCGGCACCACATACGCAGCAACGACGGTGACAACCTCCCACGCAGCGAGCACCATGCAACACTGGGGCAATCAATAGAGAGAGTGGCGAGTAAGTTAATGTAATTTGGCTCAAGAGCTACGACTAATCCACCGACCGACCGACCGACGGGCGCTCTACATGGCCTTGGCCTTGAGCGCCGAGAACGCGCGCGTCGGGTCGTCGCCGAGCGGGTCCTGCACCGCCTTGTGCGAGTGGCCGTGCGCCTTGGCCTCCTTCATCTTGTCCCAGACGCCGAGCGCGCGCTTGCGGTCCGTGATGAGCCCGAGTCCCGCGAGGATGTCGATCGTGAGCTTGGTCGGGTTGAACTGCTGCGTCACGCCGAACTCGGACGTCGCGTAGTCGTACGGGAACTTGTGGTGGTAGTTGTGCCAGCCCTCGCCGATGGCGCCGAGCGACACGAACCAGTTCTCGCGCGGCGGGATGGTCTCGTCGTACGGCGTGTAGCCGTAGAAGTGCGCCGCGCTGTTCACGAGCCACGGCGCGTGCAGCACGAGCACGTAGCGCAGGAAGCCGAGCACGAAGAGCGCGTTGAACCACGTCTCGCCGCAGACGTACATGCCCGCGAGCATCGGCGCCGCGAAGCACATGAAGAGCTGGCCCCACGGGTTGAGCTTCTCCTGGAGCACGACGGTCCAGTCGGCCCAGAGGTCGTCGTAATTGAGCTTGTTGCCGGCGTCGATCACGCGCGGGTCCTTCTTCACCATGAGCCAGCCCATGTGCGCGAAGAAGAAGCCGCGGCCCGAGTCGTGCGGGTCCGCGGGCGTGTCCGAGTACTTGTGGTGCACGCGGTGGTCGCGCGTCCAGTGGAAGATCGTGCCCTGGTTCGCGAGCGAGTTGCAGAGCATGAGGAAGAAGCGCACGCTGCCGTGGGCCTTGTACGACCGGTGCGACCAGAGCCGGTGGGCGCCCATGGTGATGCCGAGCCCGGAGAGGTAGTAAACCACGAGCATAAGCGCGAGCGTGGACCACTTGACAGCGCCCGTGAGCACAACGTAGGCGCCGACCACCGCGCCGACGTGCACGACCGTGAGGTAGTAGCACATGAACCAGTTGGCCTGCTTGACGAGCTCGGTCCAGGTCGCCATGGCTGCTGCTGCTACTGCTTGGAGCTGGAGAGAGAGTAGTCGCTTGACGAAGATGGGCTTGAGCTCGAGGCGGCGAGAGTGCGAATGAGCAAAGGCACGCGGCGCTGCTGCTAAGCTGCCAGCTCTCGTTTCATTCCGCCCTGTCTCGGAGCTCCCAGCCATTCTTCTTGAAGCGGCTTTCGTCGCGGCTTGCGGCGCTTGATGTCATCGGAGGTCGAGGCTGTGGACGTCACTGCGAGTGCGCTGCCGATGTCATCCTGGCAGTTGGCTCTTGTAGAGGGAGTGGACACCAATACATACTGAAAGCAAGGTAATCAAAATTCGAAAGAATGGAGTCCAACCTCGCACTTACAAGAGCCGGTGCAGAACCTGTGGGTTCCGTCATCGTGGTTCCAGTGGACACGCAATGGGCCGGCGGCTGTGCAAGATCGTCTTGATCGCCCACGCTCACTGGTGGTAGGACGTTGTTGGCTGACTGATGGACGGATGAAGACATCGCGGACGTCTCGATAGCATCACCAGACATTCCAACGTCGCCGGTGACGCGCAGAGCGCAAGCAGCAGCAAAAGCTGTCACTTCAACCATGCGAACAGCGCGACGGTCGCTGCTTGGACGGCCGAGTACGTACGCGTACGGACCACGAGTTGGCAAGAGAATTCCTCTCTCTCTCTCTCTCTCTCTCTCTCTCTCTCTGTATGCTTGCGACCCTGTGCCTGCCTGTCCTGCCGACTCCACCGAAACGCGCGCGCTGACTAGCGAAACCCGCGGTCGACCTACTGCTCCGCTCCTCGTCGGATCGCGCGCCGCCGCCCTCGCGGCGCACTAGCAGCAGCCCGGGCAGTTGTGCAGCGAGTCGTGGATGTACATATCGCAGTCGCTGCAGAAGCGGCTGCTGCACGCCGGGCACGCGTACGCGCAGCCCTCGACGTCGAGCGCGAACGGCAGCATGCAGCCAAAGCACTTGTCGCGCAGCAGCGGCGAGCCGTCCGGCAGCGCCGCCTTGTCGAACTTGGCAACCGGGAAGAGGTGGTGGTACGAGCGCGCGAGGTGCGGCGACGACACGAGCGGCAGGTTGCACACCTGGCACATGGTCGGCAGGTCGCAGCTCTTGGCCTTGCACCGCGGGCAGAGGTACCCGACCGTCGTGAACGCCTGGTGGCACGTGCAGAGCGAGAGCGCGCCGCTGCGCCGCTGCGGGAAGCCCATCTCGACGAGCGTCGCGAAGCGCGAGGCGGCCGACGCCACGGTCGGGCTCGGGAACGTGAACGCCGTGAGGAGGTGCTGCAGGTGCGTCGCGTCCATCGCGACGTGGTACGTGCCCTGCGTCTCGTCCGCGATCTTGCGCAGCAGGTGCATCTCGGCGCCGATGCCGACGAACGACACGCGGATGTTGTCGCGCTTGAGCGCCGCGATCGTCGCGAAGATGTCGCTCGGGTCGGCGGTCACGAGGCTGCCGTACACGACGACGACCTCGCGGCTGCCGTAGGCCGGCACGGTCTTGAGCGAGCTGCGCGCGATCTCGAGCGCGTTCTGCAGCGACGGCTCCTTGTCCACCACGCGCGCGTCGCGCAGCTTCTCCATGTGGCTCTTGGGGTTGCCCGAGAGCTCGCTGAGCTTCTCCGACTTCATGCCCTTGACGCCGATCACGCCGAGCTGCGAGATCGGGTTCTGGTCGAAGTAGTCGCGCACGAACTGCTGCAGCGCGTCGCTCACGCAGCCGAGCCGGTGCGGCTTCCAGTCCTTTGCGCCCATGCCGCGCGAGAGGTCCACGACCACGTACACATACCGGATGAGCCCCTTGCGCACGTTGCGCGCGATCTCCAGCCGCCTGCTCGCCCCCACGAGCGGTTGGTTCCATGCCGACACACACGCCGCTATGCGTTGTATACACGAAAGTACGATCGTCATCAGCAGCGACGACGCACCGTTGGCGCTGCTGCTTGGCCGCCGCGACGTTGATCTTGAGCTTGCCGCTCTCGTCCTCCTCGATGGCGTCCCAGCTGCGCTCGAGCGCGCCTTCCCACGCGTAGCCCGCGGAGCCTGCGTGGCGCACACACACGCGAATGCGTCAGGAAGCGCGTGTGCCTGAAGGGACAGCGGGCGACGCACTCTCGTCGTCGCCGCCGCCGCTCGAGTTCATGGTGGCGTCCTCTTGTATGGATTTTTGTGAGTCTTGAACGCTGGAGATGGGATAGTGCGAAAAACGAGGGAGCTCAGGTGCAAACTCTTTGAGCAGATCGACAAGATCACCACCGCGTTAGCGGACACAAACGCTGTGACGGGACCTGCACAGACGCCAGCTCCGACTGCTAGTGTATGTGCGCGACGGAGACTGGGGTTGGCTATGCTGGCAATGATGTCGACACCGTGGCGGGTGCGAAGGCTACGGACTGCTGCGCGTCGTGCACGAAGTTCCCGAACACTCGCGGCTTCTCAAACACCGAGGGCGACACGTGCCGACACTCGCGGAGACCTTCGAACCTGACACCTGCTACCTAGGGCTTCGCACCTTTCAGCATCCGATGTCGACGCGGGCTTCTCGTCCCTTCCATCTTGTGAGATGGTATTTGCTTGTATCGACAACAATGCTTTCGTTCAGATCTCCGTCGATCTTCTTCAGATCTCGCTCATGCTCGCACCATTCAATCCCTTCATCACGGCGACCCCCTTCCACCTGTGCGCGCCACTCGATCGCCGGCACGAGCACAGCAACGACGAGCGCGCGTCATGCACCGATGTATCAACGAGTACGCATAATAATCTTATTCGTCCATGCGCCGCTCCTGATCGTCCTACACGAAGAACGACGGCTTCCGATACTGCTGCTGCTTCTGGTGGTGTCCGCTTGTGCCTCGGCCCTCCGGCACCGCCATTGGAGTCTGCGACTGTGGGCTCTCTCCCACGGAGGAGTACGCGACCGACGGACTAGCCGGGCCGTGCTGGTACATGCTGCCGCTGTCCAGCGAGCTCGACGAGAACGAGTAGTCGCGCAGCTCACTCGACATGCGGTCGCCCGTCAGCTCGCTCTGGTCGTCGTAGTCGTCCTCCTCGTGCACGACCAGCGTCGCGACGTCGCTGCCCGCGTTCATGCCGTTCAGGCGCGCGCTGCGCGAGCTCCCATCGCCGCCGACACCGCCGCCGCCGCTCGCCTGGATGTCGAACAGATGAGCGCGCACGAACTTGGTGAGCCGCGTGCCGTACGCCTCGGGAGGCACGGCGCTGACGTCGCGCGTGTCCTTGCAGAGCAAGACGCCGAGCAGCCAGCGCTGCACCGTCCACTTCCAGTTATACCGCTGCAGCATGTCGACCGTGCCGAGGTAGTACACCTTCTCGAGGTCGCTCGAGTAGATCCCTTGGCTCTGCGCCGTGATCGACGGCAGCCGCTCGCCCGACTTGAGGTACCGCACGCCCAGCAGGATGCTGTAGTCGATGATGCCGCGGCTCGCGAGGAACACGATGTCGTCGCACAGCTGGCCCTGCAGCTTCGTGGCGTTGCGCGGCGAGAGCGCGATGCCGCCGCTGAACTTGTGGAAGTCGATGTCCATCATGAGCTTGTTGATCGTGCGCTGCTCCCGCGCAAGCTGGATGTAGTTCTCCACCTGGCTCGCGTTGATCGCCTGCCGCCGGTCGCGGTTGCCCTTGAGATCGAACCGCTGGTGCACCGGGCCCTCGTTGAACAGGTTCTGCATCACGACGAAGTACATCCGGCGCTTGCCGACCGGCAGCGAGATCGAGTGGCAGCCAAAGTACCTGCAGAGCAGCGTCTGCGGGTTCGAGAGCAGGTACCGATGGTAGTGCGGTCTGCAGTAGCACAGAGAGATAGAAAGAGAGCAGCACGTGTCAGGCTTCGAGCTGCTGCAGCAGCAAGCGCTCCGCACATGCAGACGCACAGGATCGCGCAGAGCGTGTCGAACTCTTCCTTCGGGACGCTCTTGACCATGAATTGCTTGTTCGCTGCAGACGAAGCGCCCCCGTCAGCACCCGCCCAGACCAGCTCAGCACGTCACAAGCTCCGCACCTGTGAAGTAGAAGATGTTGCCGCTCTTGCCCTCCGAGCCGTGCTCGCTCAGGATCTTGGCCGGGTCGAACGACTCGACGAAGAAGTGCGGGTCGATCTTGAAGAGCTCGCGGATGTGGTGGAAGACCTTGGGTGCGCAGTCGCGGAAGTTGAGCACGCCGCTCTGCTTCCACCCGTGCACCACGACGCTCATGGACTCGACGCTCGTGTAGTCGGCGAACGTGGCCTCGCTGCTCGGCGACTCCTGCGCCGCGAGGATCGCCTGCGAGCTCGACTTCTGGATGCCCATTGACATGTACTTCATCACGTCCATGCGCAGCTTGTTGGACACGTCGATCCGCTCGCCGTGGCGGTGGCTGCCAGCGCCGCCGTCGCTCGCCGCCTGCTGGTGCCCCATCGTGACCGGGAGGCCCCCGCCGGTGCTCTCGCGGGTGTGGCGCAGCGCCGTGAAGACGCCGGCGTCGCGGCAGAAGAGCACGAACACGCAGAGCGTCTCGAGCACGAGCGCGAGCTGGTCGACGGCGTTCGCGGTCGTCGACTCGCGGCCTTGCTTGAGTTGCACGAGGTACACGAGCAGCACGACGGTCGTGTCCGCGACGAAGACCGCGAGGTACGGCAGGATGAGCTTGGCCATGCGGCGCGTCGTGCGGTGCGCCTGCGACTCGAGGCGGCGCGACTTGCGCCACGCGATCCCGAGCGCGCACGTGATGTACACGAGCACGGCGTAGGCCGGAAGGTGGAAATAGAGCAGCACGTGGCGCGACTTGCCGCGGTTCTTGTTCTCGAAGACGTAGCGGAACGCGAGGCACCAGAGGAACGCCGCCGGCCACGCGTAGATGTGGTGCTTGAGGTTGTCGGCGTTGAACGGCAGGAACGGGTTCGAGAGCGAGAAGATGAGGTCGAGCGCGAGCATGAGGTACCACATCGTGGCCGCCGTCACGAAGAAGAAGCCGCACCAGAAGAAGAAGGCGATGTAGTTGGCCTCGACGCCGTCCGCGTCGCCCTGGAGCTCCATGTTGGCGATGTCGCTGAGTGTCGCGGGGTCGAGCGCCTGCGGCGGCTCGCCGCCGGGCGTCGGCGTCGGCGTCAGTTGCCACGTCTGCAGCGCGACGCGCGAGACGTTGGCGACGCACGTCGAGAGGAAGATGCAGAGCAGCACCGGCCCCGGGTGGCCGCGTGTGCTCGGGTACTTGGAGAAGAAGAAGACCATGGCGCCGCCCGCGACGAGACAGGACGCCAGCGCAGTCATCTGCCACGCGAAGAAGAGCGCGTCCATCGCTGCCGTCGCTGTCGGTGGTGTGTTGGCGGTGGTGCCGATGTCGGCGGCGGTGGGAGGAGTGGCTGCTACGAGCTGCAGCTGCTGAAGGACACTGCGGAGGCGCTTCGGCTCTTGTCCCACGCTCTGCTGCTGCTGCTCTCGTCGAGGACTCTCGTCGAGAACTCCCACGTGCTCTCCGTGCGCTTGATGCGTGCTGGGAGCTGGGAACTTGAGCTTGAGCTGCTGGCGCCTTTGGATCTTTGGCCGTTTTGCGCGCCACTTTTGGCTCGAGACGCGATGGCGCGCGTGCTAAAGCTGCTGCTGGTGTCGTCGCGTTCCGCGCACTTGCGCTGGTGCGGAAGTCGCCTGCTGTCTGCTGTCCGCTCACTCGAGACCTTCGGCGTCTCTCGAAGTGTGCGCTGTTGATGAAGGCAGCAGCACCGACGGCGTCGACGACGACGACGACCAGCAGCGAGTCACGCGTGGTTGTTGGTGGTCATACTTTCTATTTTCTCGAGGGTTCTTCCGTGCTTTTTTTTCGATTCCAGCGATATAACCCGTTCCGACCCGAGGTGGTGTTATATGCACCATGGGGCTCGTGCGCGCGTGCATTGGTCGTCTTCGCGGTGCCAGTGCAGATAGCAATGCATGATGCTGCTAGCACTGCTGTTGCTGTTGCTGTTGCTGTTGTTGTTGCTGTTAGGCACTGCCAGCAGTAGCAGCAGCGCACCACCAGCGTGGCGGCGGACCGCAATTCGAGCGGTGATTTCCTATCATGCATCATTTCCGACTTCAACTTTGTCAGTCTCACGAGCACGTTCGATACAATCCAAGTTGCTCCCAGCACCACGACATAGCATGTAGGTCAGGTGGAACACACCAGTGGCAGCTTCACCTAGCGCGTCGCGTTTGTCGCCTGCGTCGTCGCCGCTGCCACTCACGTGCTCGCAACAGAGGCAGCTGCTGCCGCGAGCGAACGAGCTACGATCTGGACACACGCGCGCTGGACGCATCATCGATCGCGACGCACATCGGTAAGCTGCCAGCGCTGCCTGCCTGCTGTTCCACACAGCGACTCGTGTCCTCGACCTCGACACCGATCGACGCATACGAGATGCGACCACTTTCCTCCCGGCTTCTCCTTCTGCTGTCGAGAGCGGCGGTGGACTGCCGCGCATTACGCACGAGCTCATCGAACGCGGCAGCTCGGCGGCACGCGAGCCCTCCTGACTCTCTTCTCTCTTCCATCTCGTCCCGACTGGCGGACTAAGACGCTCGACCGGAGGCGGACCAAATCACGCGCAGCATGTCGACGAACTAGACTCGCTCAGCACCATCCCCATCCACTCGACGAACTCGTCGTAGTTGAGCGCGTCGCTGCTCGAGACGCAGACGCATCCGTTCGATCTGCACCACAAGACTCCCACTCGGATCTACGTGCAAGTTCGCGGCGTCACAGCGCGATGCTCGCAGAGCCGCCGAGGCGCGCGAACTGGCACACGCACTGGTCGCGGCCTCCTGTTGAGAGCAGGAAGAGGTCTCCGCGCGTGAACGCGACGTTCGTGACGTGCGAGGCGTGGCCGACGTACGCGCGGGCCTGTGCAGCTTCGCTTGTGATGGCGCTCGGGTACCGGAAGAGCTTCACGAGTCCATCGTCGTCCCCCGTGGCCACGACCCGCGCGTCCTCGCTGCGTCCGACGGCATTGACGTCGCTGCCGTCGCTCTCGGGCGGCCACACGCCCTGCACGGGCCACCCGAACGGACAGCTCCACGAGCTCCAGAGCAAGTCGCGCACGGTACTCGCGGACGCGATGCGCTGCTGGGTCGCGACGTGCCAGAAGAGCAGCTCGCCCGCGCCGCTGGCCACGGACTGCAGCACGCTGCTGTCCTTGGAGAAGTCCAAGTGCGTCACAGCGCCACTGTGGCCGCGACACTCGCCGAGCTTCCGGTACGTGTGCGCGTCGAAGACGTGGACGCGCTGATCCTGGCACCCGACGGCGAACCAGCTGCCGTCGGCCGAGTACTTGAGCACGCGCACGCCGCCACGACCCCCTGAGCTGCTGCTGCTGCTGCGCATCACGGGCGAGCACTTCCACTCGAGCCCGACAGCGTCGAGCGCGGCCGCGCTCAGTACGCGCACGCTCCCGTTGCTGCTGCCCACGGCCAAGTGGCTGCCGTCGGACGAGAACGCGAGCGCGCGCGGCCACCCGCCCGACTTCCACGGGTGCAGCGCGAGCAGCGAGCGCGTCGGCGCGTCCCAGAGCCGCACGTAGCCGTCGTCTCCGGCAGTCGCGAACTGGACTCGGGTCGGGTGCGTTGCGAGGCCCCAGAGTTCGCCGCGACTGTGGCTGCGCACGTGCACCACGCAGCGGTACCCAGGCGACGGTGTCGACCCCGACCCTATTGACGCCGACGCGGACACCGTCTCGCTGATCTCGCAGACTTCTCCACCGGCTGTCGAGACGAGGAAGCGGCCGTCGCGGACGCACAGGCTCTGGATCCTCGTGCTCGTGAGCGTGGGACGAAGACCCGCACTTGCTGCGACGTGCGCGAGGTCGAGTGCCTTGACGCACTCGAGTTGCGTGCTCCAGGCGCAGATCCTCCCGTCGCTGCCGCTGGAGAACACGAGCTGCCGCTTCCTGTCGACACTCAGCGCTGGGATCGACGCGGACGCGTGCGCCTGGAGCCTGACGTCGATGCAGCGCCGGTCCTTCCACATGTACAAGCTCCCGTCCGCCTGGCTCGACACCACCTGCTGCTTGACGATGTGCGCGACCGCGAGCACGTTCGCGTCCGCCCGGCAGAGCTTGTGTGACGAGAACAGCGCGCGCTTCATGCCCATCGCGCCGCTCGCAGCTCCGACAGCACCAACACCAGCACCACCAGCAGCGGCGCCGGCGAGCGGCTGCCAGAACAGGATGTGCTTGTCGCCGCACGTGACGATCGCGCTCTCGTCCATGAAGCAGAGGTTCCAGACCGCCTGCGTGGACGTCTTGACGCTCGTGAGCAACTTGACAGACACGACGCCGCCGTCGGCCGAGTGGCCGCCGAGCGAGTAGACGCTCATGACGTGCTCTGCTTCCATGCCGATGGACACGAGGCTGCCGCCGCTCGGAGAGAACTCGAGCAGCCGAACGCCGCGCATGTGGCACGTCTCGAGCTCCGCGATCGTGCCGCCGCTGTTGGCGTCCCAGAGCACGAGCTTGGGGCGACTGCCGCACTCGCCGGTCGCGACCAAGTCGCCCTTGGGGTGCACCGCCATCGCCGAGATCGCGTTGCTCCGGTGGCTCTGGTTGAAGAGCTGCCGCTGGGTCTTGGTGTTGTACACGACGCCGACCGCCGCGGCAGCGTACACGATCTCCCATGCGTCGTCGGCGTAGAAGACGTTGTTGCTCGCCGTCGCGCCGGCGTTCAGCCCGTACACGCATTCGAGCGCGAGCTCCTGGTCCGGGAGGCTGCCGCTCGTGGCGTTCGCGGGGACGATGGACGGCTCACGGATCGCGCCGAGCCAGGGCTTCGCCGCCAGGAACTCGTCGCCCTTCGCGCCGGTCTTCAGCACCGGATCGACGTCGAACATGCTCGTGTCGACCGCTGCAGTCGGATCGACGCCACTGGGGCGTTCGGCTCCAGTCGACGCGGTGTCGGTGGCACCGCCCGAGGGGATCGAACTCCGCTCGAGCTGCCGGATCTCTTCGTCGTAGTCCGTCTTCCACACGAGGATAAGCGCCTCGCCGCTCGGGTCGCGCGCACACGCGACGACGAAGGCGTTGGCGAAGCTGAACGCGACGCTCGTGACGATCGCGTCGGCGGGGAAGAGCCCGACGTACTCCTTCGAGATCGCCGTCTGCGCCTCGCCGAGCGCGAGCGGATACCAACAGAGCAGCAGGCGGCCGTCCCCCGTTCCCACCGCCACGCTCGGCAGCATCGACGACCACTTAGTGGCAACACCGTCAGGTAGCTGAGAGCTATTGCGGAGCGCAGCGTCGTCGCTTCGGATCCGGTCGAGCGCAGAGATCTTGGAGCCGTGGAGCTCTGAGAGTCCGCCGACGGGACCAGCGAACGTGTTCCCCCACGAGCTCCACTCGTCGTCAGCGAGGGAGCAGATGGGAGCCGTTGTGGCGCCTCCGTCGCCGCTGTCCGGCGGGGCTCGCAGACTCCAGCGCACGATCTGCGCGGCCAGCGAGGAGCTGGAGGACTGCAGCCAGAGGCCGTCGAGGGAGAAGTCGAGCGCCTCGATCCGCGCTGTGTGCCCCACGAACTCATGCAGGAGTTCGTACTTGTCGTCACCGGCGCACGTGTATACATAGACGGCGAAGTCGCTGGACGCGAGTGCCAGGCAGCTCACCGGGCTCCCCATTGGCGAGTACCGCATCTTGGAGCACGCGGTGGGTGGAGTGAGCACGCTCGCGGTCGGAGCTGGGCGTCCGCATGGGAACTCTGCTACCGTCGCGAGTGTCTGTGAGTCCAGCACGTTCACAGTCCCGTCCGCCAGCGACACCGCCACGCGATCTCCTGCTGCGTTCCAGCACAGTGCGTGGGTGCCAGCGTGCAGATCGCGGTGCCGCAGGAGCGCTTGCGTGGGCAGGTCCCAGACGCACACGCTGCCGCTTGCGCAGCACGTGGCGAAGAGCAAGTCGCGCGGATGCACCGCCACGTCGCGCTGCGCCTGATGGTGGTCCAGCACGACGCGGGCAGCTCGAGTCGCGGCTCGCGCTCCGTCGTATTCGCTTGCGAGCAGCTTGGCGTCGACGTGGAGAACGTGGCCGTCGGTGAGCACCACCACCACGCCGTTCGTCTCCTCCAGCAGGTACAGACTCCGCACCAGGACGCCCGCGGCCGCCCTGTCGCCGCCGCCGCCTCGCACCTCCTGCGCAGCTATGCGCAAGCTGCTCGCGGACGCGCTCACGTACCTCCAGTCCAAGTCGAAGACGCTGAAGGAGCGCTGAAGCTCCAGGAACGCGTTCGCGCGGCTCTGAGCGGCGCCGCTCGCGTCGGTCGCCTTGGTGTACGTCCACACGAGAATGCTGCCGCTCTGCGTCGCCCCGATCACCTGGCGGGCAAACGGGACGTGCACAAGCGATACGATCGCACTGGCGCCACCGCTGCCACCAGTGTGGTGCAGCATGGGAGCCGGGAGCAGCGTGTACGCAGCGACACCGTTCGCCCAGAGGATCACGGACCCGTCGACCGTGCCGGTGAGGACAAACGGCTGCACGAACACGCCGCACACGAGCGTCTGCACGAGCGCGTGGCGTCCGAAGACGCCCTGCTGGCTCTGGAGGTGGCCGCACGCGGTGTCGAGGCGCCAGAAGGTCGCGTGGTCGACACCACCGGTGACGAACGCCAGCTCGTTCGCGAAGCCGTCGGTGCTGCTGGTGCGGCTGGTGTCGCTGTAGAAGAACCCGAAGAGCACCGGCAGCGTCGTCGCGTGCGCCTGCGCGATCGCGAGCTGCTTCCGCCACGAGTAGAAGACGAGCGAGTGCACGTGCGTCGTGCTCTTCCAGACGGCGGCGACGACGTCGCTCTCGGGGAGTTCCGAGTCGTAGAACGCCACGCTCACGAGCACGCTGGCGTCGTGGTCGCCGGCGCTCGGGAGCTCAGCCACGCGCCGCTGGGTGTCGATGTTCCAGACGACCAGCGTCGGGTCTTCGCGGCTCCCGAGCGCCACGAGCGGCTGCACCGCATGCTTGACGAGGCACGCGGCCGCGTGTGCGAGTCCGGACTGGAACACGCGCTGCGGCTTGCGGCGGTCGACGTGGTCCACGACGACGAGCGTCCCTGCGGCGTAGACGAAGCCGCCGCTCCCGCCCGCGCACGCCAGTCCCTGATTCAGAGTCGTATGCTGGAGGTTCATGCCGTAGACGTGCGCGAGCGTCAGGTCCAAGTCCGGCGCCTCCGTCCTGCGCTGCGCGTTCGCCGTACTGGTCTTCGACACCAGCACCTGGCTCCCCAGCTCAGCTCTCGTCGCCTGCTGCCGTCGCTCGGCGTCCTCGCCTCCGGTGTCCGAGCCGAAGTACACGCTCTCGAGTCCGAACGGCGTCAGCAACGCCCGCATCCTGTCGTCATAGACGCACGGCGGCCGCGGCTGCTCGTCGCGTACTTCTCTCTCGACGCTCCACTGGCAGACGACGCCGTCCCGGCAGCTCGTGGTGAGTACGATGCTGTCGTTTAGAGCGAAGCCCGCGCACAGCCGACCGGCTTCGGCCGCAGCTCCGGATCCGTCGATGCGCGGGCAGCGAACATCGTCGACGACATGCGCGTTCTCGACCGCCTTCTCGAGCCACTCGCGCGGCTGCTGGTGCGCGTCCGGCGCTCGCGGACACGGGAAGTGCGTGAGCGCGAGCTTCCCACGTGCGCTCATCGAGAGCAGCAGCGACTGGCTCGCGCTCGCCTGAGCGCAACGGACGCCGTCTGCTGGGCGGAGTCCGCCGACGTGCCACCCGATCGTGCTCGTGAACGTCTGCCACACGGCGTTGCGCACGGCGCTCGTGGCGGCGACGCGCTCACACGCTCGCTGCCGGAGGTCCCAGAAGCGCAGCGGTGCGAGCCCGCAGTGTTGGCTCTTGAGGAACGCGCTGTCGACGCTGAAGTCGAGCGAGGTCGCCGCGCAGCTCTCGGCGTCGCGACGCTCGTGCTCGAACGGCTTGAGGAGCGCGTAGCGCCTGAAGCGACCGCCGCCGCCCTCGTCCAGCGCGTACAGGTACACGAGGCCGTTCGCGCAGGCGACGGCGAGGAGATCATCCTGCGGCGCGAAGCGCAGCGCCGTGACGACCGAGTTGGTGTTCTTGATCGTCGAGAGCGCCTGAAGCGGCCCGGTGCTCTGCAGCAGCAGCACGGATCCGTCCTGTCCGCCGACCGCGACGAGCTCGCCGCTGGTGGAGAACTCGGCGGCGGACGGCGCGAACGGGAGCCGCAGCGTCTGGAGCTGCACGCGCCTTCGGAGGCTCCAGAGCTTGAGACGCCAGTCCGCCGCGCCGCACGAGACGAAGTTGACGCCGCGCTGGGCCATCGCGACGCACCTCACACCTTGTCCGTCGTGACTCGACGCGATGACGCGGACGCCGTCCGCTCGGTGGGTTCTGCTGCTGCTGCTGCGGTCGTCGTCGCCGTCGTCGTCGTCGATCTCGAGGATGTGGCCCATGCGCGTGCCGACGAGGATCTTGCGGCGCGCGGCGTCGTACGCGAGCGAGTGGACGCGCAGGTCGTCGCCCTCGAGCACCGCGCGCTCGCGCTCGCCGGCCCGCGCCGCCAGCAGCGCGTGCAGGTCGACCGGGTTCCCGATCGGGCTGAGCGTCGAGTCCCATTGCTTGACGCGGCCGTCCTTGCCGGCCGTGAAGAGCACCATCGAGCGGCACGAGAGCAGGCACGCGGTGACGCTCTGGCGCTCGCCGTGCGCCTGCACGAGCTTGGTGAGCTTGTGGCGCTGGAACTGGAGCAGCTGGCCCAGCGCCGTGCCCACGACCGCGTGGTCGGCGCCGTAGTAGGCGGCCGAGACGCACGCTGGCACGGTCTTGAGCAGCGTCTCCATCCGCTGCGGCTTGCGGTGCTTGAAGAAGCGGCCGTCGAGCTGGTGGAAGAGCACGAAGCGCACGCCGCACACGAGCACCTCGCTGCCGTCCTCGCTCAGTGCCATCGCGAGCACGCGCTTGCCGCTCCGGTGGTGCGCGCGGCCGGACGCGAGCAGCTTCCCGAGCTGCCAGTCCCAGAGCGCCATGGAGCTGTTGGCGTCGCTGCCGACGCTCGCGACGAGCCACTCGGTGTGCGCGCGCTTCTTGGTGAGGCTGCTGTTGACGTTCGTGCTCGCGGCCGTGGGGGCGGTCGCGCGGCTCATGGTCGCGGACGCCGCGGACGCCGGCGCCGGGAACGACAGGTGCGCGACGCCGGCGACGTGGAAGTTCTGCAGCACCGCGAGGCACTGGAGCGTGACGCCGCTCCAGACGTGGATCTCCGGAGCGGCGCCACCGTCTCCGGTTGCGACGATCTCGCCCGAGGCGTTGACGTCGAGGCACGCGATCGCGCGTCGGTGGCGCTGGTAGAACCGCTGGCGGTGGCACGCGCTTGCGTACACGACCGCGTACTTGGACACGACGAAGACGACGTCGCCGCTGCTGAGGTACCGGCACGAGTTGCGGCCGCTCGGGCCGTTCGCGCCGTAGATCCACTCGAGCTCGAGGTTCACCGGCGGCGGCACGTCGAAGCGCACGTCGCCATCGTCGCCGACGCCGGAGAACGACGACTTGGACGCGAGGTGCGGGTGCGACGGCTCGACCATCCACGGCGCCACGCGCTCCGGAGGCCGCGGAGCTGGCGGCGCAGCGCTGGCGGCGGAGCCTGCGACCCCGCTCTGCCACTGGGCCTCGCCCTCGAGGTCCGAGTCGACGTCGCTGCCGTCGGGGAGCGAGAGCTCCTCCTCGAACCCGATCGCCTTCTCCGCGACGAGCCGGAAGCGCTCGACCTGGAGCATGAACTCGCGGTTGCTGCGTGCCCACTCGACGAACTCGTCGTAGTTGAGCGCGTCGCTCCGGTCCTTGTCGTAGCGCGCGAACGCGGCCCCAGCGAGCTGCACGCAGCTGCGCATCACGTCCTCGCACTGCTTGGCGCCGCTGTGGTGGCGCTGCGAGTGGCTCGATGTGGGGCCGACCGGGTGGCCCGTGAGCAGCGCCATGCCGACCCAGACCGACTTCATGAGCAGCGCCTGTGTCGGAGCAAGCGAAGCGTCGACGACGTCAGCGGCGCCACACACGTCACGTCGCGCGGCGCTCGAAGGTGGTCGGCCGTACCATCTCCGAGACCGAGAGCGAGCCATTGCGGTTGAAGTCGAAGAGGTCGAACGCGACTGCAGGCAGCACACGAGCGAGCGATCAGTGGCGCTCTCCGCTCTCCAGGTGGCGGCCGCCTCCCCTCCCCGCGACGGGCGACTCACAGCGCGCCTTCTCCTCGAACGACGCGCGGCACACGCACGCGAGCGCGGCGAGGAACTCGAGCCCGTCGATGCGGCCGTCGGCGTTCGCGTCCAGAGCCTCGAACACCTGCTGCACCGCGACGCTCTCGGGCGCCTTGAGCAGCAGGAGGCTCTCGAACTGCCCGGCGGTGACTGAGAGCCCGAACGTCTTCTGGAAGCGCTCGTGCACGCGCTCGACGTCCGCGAGCGTCCCTGCCCGACCAGCGGGTGGTGTTAGGTTGTCAGGTTGTCAGGTTGTCTCGTTCCCACATACAAGAGCCACGCGGACTCCTCGTACAGCGCGCAAAGTCCTTCGTCTCGCGCTGCAGTTCGACGTCCGCGTCCGTCGGTCGCAGCGCGGAGCCGTGCGCCGCGCCCATCGATCGCGTTCGGATGCTGCGGGCGAAAGTGCGACCGACGGACTCGAAGCGACGCCGCCGACCTCCAAGGGCGTGTGGTGTGGTGGGCGAAGGTCGCGCCTGCTCCTCTTCCGCACGACCCTCACGCTCTGCGCGTCTCCTTCATCGCGAGTCCAACCGACCGACCGCCTTTCTCGTACTGGGGGCAGTGCTCGCAGAAGAAGAGCGCTGGTGGCAGGTTGGCGGTGCTGGTGGAACCACCGGTGGGTTGTGTGGTGGGGAGGTCTCAAAGGTCCTCGATTCGAATCATTGACTGCGACAAAGTCGCGAGTGTCGAATTTGAGACCAGAGAAGACGAGCATGGACAAGGCCACCAACGAGCGCAAGGCGGCCGCGGCGGCGGCCGAGCGCCAGGAAGAAGAGAAGGAGGGCGAGAAGGAGGAGGAGACGCCGCTGCTGTTTATGGACCGCCTGCCGTCGGACTTTGCGAGCAACGCGCAGCTCGCAGCCATCGCGACGTTCATGCAGGGCTCCGACGAGGACGAGGACGAAGACGAAGCAGTGGACGATGGTGGCGACGACGACGACGCAGGCGGCGGACGCAACGCGCTCGCGAGTCGCCAGCAGAAGAAGCGCGCGCGCAGACAGGCGCCGTACGCGAAGCCCGCGCGGCGTCGCGGCGGCGGCGGCGCTGGTGGCGACTGCGACGCTCAGGAGCTCCAGCTCTTCCTCTCGCTCTTCAAGATGTGAGGCGCTCGCGGTACGCGCCGCCGACGCGCGCCGCCCACGCCAGCTGCGCGTCGGTCGGCGGCTCGCGGCCGTTCGGCTGCGGGAGCCTGGCGCTGCGCGTCGGCGGACTCGCGACGCGGCTGCGCCGCGGCTGCTTCCTGGCGCCGGTGCTGGCGTGCGACTCGAGCGGCTCCGGACGCCGCTCGACCGGCGGCGACGCGCGGCTCGTCCGCAAGCGCCGCACGAAGCGTGACTCGCTGTCCGCCCGCCACTTGGACGGCGCCGCTGCCTTGTGGCTGTGGGCGGGCGGCGCTGCGTGCTGCAACACGATGCTCTGCGCCAAGTCGCCGACCACGAGGCTGTGCTGGCGCCGCAGCGCGTTGAGGATGTCGACTTCGAGGCGCTCGTCATCGTCCTCGTCGTCCTCGACGTCGCTCGGATCATCCGGCGTCGACGCGCTCTGGTCGACGCGGACGCCGCTCGCCGCTCTGTCGCCTCTGTGCGCCACCACAGCCGGCGACGCCGGACGCGCCAGCGAACTCCGGTACACGCGGGGCTTGGACGGCGTGGTGGGCGTCGACGCCGCAGGCGGCGGGCAGTCGGCTCGCCGGAACGAGAAGCCCGCGCTCTGCTGGAACGTCGCGCGCTCGCCGCGCTGGACGTCGTAGGCGCCGACGCCCGGGGACGGCTGCGCACTTGGCGTCGGGTGCAGGTGGCGCGGCAGGTCGGGTGCAAACGCCCAGTACGACGCCGCCCCGGAGCTCTCGTACGGCGGCGGGAACCGCGCCTGCTCCTCCTCGCTCGTCAGGTCTGGAAACGGCGGCGGGAACGCGTCCTGCTCCGGGACGCCGTCGACGCTGTCGGGCGGGCGGCTCCACGTCCCCGTCGTCGCCGCCGCCACCGCCGGGTGCGGCAGCGTCGCTGGCGGCGGCGCTTCCTGCGCGACGATGAGCGCCTCGATCGCCTCGACAAAGTGCGCGAGCGTGTCCATCGCGTCGCCGTCCAGCGCGAGGCGGCTCGAGACCTGCGAGCACCACGAGCCGTGAGAAGGCACACGAGACGCGGCGGGCGGTTGCGCAGCAGGCCACGGACCATGACCGCGAGGCTCTGGTGGAACGCCGACGCCGCGAGGAACGTGGCGCGGATCGCAGGCGACCCGGTCGCCGTCGTCGTGAGCAGCCAGGGCATCGCGGCGCCGAGTCGTCCCAGGCTCCCGCCCAGTTGGCTCTGCAGCGCGTGCAGCCGCTGGTCGTTCGCACCACTCAAGGCGGCAGGTTCCTCTTCCTCCTCCTCGTTGGCGGCGGCGCTGGTGTCGCGGTGGGTGGAGACGACGGAGGACGCTGCGCTCCCGTGCGTTCCAGCAGCAGACGCCGTCAGCGGCGACTTCGGCCGTCCTTCACCACTGCCGTTGCTGTCGCTGCTGAGCGCCTTCGCGCGGCTCTTCTTCCTCGTCGGCTTGCGCTTCGGCGCTCGTTCCTCCGCGCAGCTTCCAGCCGCAGCTGCAGCTGCAGACGCGCATTGCGACCGTGTGCGCGTCTGCACGGACCGCACCGACCGCGTCACGTCGCTCGGCTTCGTGTTGTCGCCGCTGCGACCGCCCCCACCGCCTCTCACAGCGGCGATCGCGTCGATGAGGAACCGGAAGAACACGAGGCGCTGCACGCAGAGCAGACTCGACAGCCGCCAGCGCTGGAAGAGCTCGAACTGCACACACAGACACACAAACACCCAGACATTCAGTGGCGAGTCCTCGCGACGCTGTCATCACCCTCCGAGAGCCGCACCGGGGACAGCAGCATGAAGTCGCCGTCGCGGAGACAGTGGACGACGTCCGCTGGAACAAACACAGCAACGCACTCGAGCAGCTCCAGCACCAGCTCCGTGGTGCATGGAGCCGCGCCACCGGTGCCTGCGAGCTGGAGCAGCACGTGCTGCAACCGCGTCGAGTACGGGACCAGCAGCAGCTGCGTCTGCAGGTGGCGGTTGAGCACCGCGAGCTTGTGCTCGTTCAGGTGTCTGCGCGTGGTCTGCAGCACGAGGCTGCGGAGCCGCGGGAGCTGGTCGAACGGCACGAACCACGTGGCCTGGAGCAGCAGCTCGAGCGGGACGCCAGCGTACAGCGGGTCCGCCAGCGCGAAGCCAGACGAGCAACTCGCGCTCGGAGCGTCGCGGCCGTCGTCGAAGAGATCGCGGAGCATCCGCTCCATCTCCCACTGCGACACGAACACCCCCAGCGCCGCCTCCGCTCTCGGCACCCGTGGCTCGTTCAGCGCGAGCGCGTGGAGCTGCTGGAAGCTCTTGCACGTCACGCGCAGCGCCTTCTCGACGCAGAAACGCACGCGTGTGATCGACAGTCCCGCGACTTCGAACGGCTTGGCGGCGATCGGCGCTGTGGACGCGACGCGGGTGGGCGACGGCGTCTGAAGCGGCGGAGCGGCGGTGTCGCGACCTTCAAGGTGCAGCGAGCGGTCGGCGAACCGCTGGTGGCTCGCTTGGATCTGCTCGTCGAGCTTCCGCTCTCGCTCCATCCTCGTCTTCAGAGAGAAGCGACTCGGACTCTGCGGACTCCCAGGCGCCGCCGGCGACGGCGGCCGCTCGCACTCGACGTCGTCCTCGAACCGCGAGCCGAAGAGCTGAGCCCACGCAGACTTCGTCTCAGGGGCGAAAGACGCGGTCAGCGACGCCCCCAAGCCCAAGCACGTCGTTCTGTTTCGAGCACTGGCGTTCGACTCGTTGGACTCGCTGGCGTCGCGCTCCTGCTGGTTGGTGCTCGGCGGCTCTGTGGAAGCAGCAGGAGGAGAGGCCGCGTCTCGGGTGCTGACGCTGTCGTCGCTCGCGGGCTGTGGTGCGGCCACCGCGTGCAGGTGTTCGAGGGAAGGCGCAGGCGGACGAGCGACGACGTCGGCCGCAACTTCCAGCGGTGGTGACGAGTTCTCGTTCGCCGGCGTCGTTGCTGTCGACGAGGAGCTCTGGCGTTCGCCGTCGCGGGTCTCAGGCGACGCAGGCGCCTGCGTTGGACTCTCACGCGCGAGTTCGTCGGCGTGTTCTGATAGCGGAGCACCTGTCAGTTCGGCTTGTGTCTCTGAAGGCGACCTGCTCTCGCCCGGAACAGCATCGCTCTCCCGACTGCCGTCGCCGCCAACGCCACCAACAGCAGCAGCAGCAGCAGCAAGAGGAACAGGGGCACCAAGAGCGAATCCGGGTCGGAGCTGGTCGAGGAAGCCCTTGATCTCGACGCTCGGGTCGTAGAAGAACGCCGCCGTGAAGCCCTGGACCGGAGCCGCGGCGTCTCCTGGCAGACAAGCAGCAGCAGCAGCAGCCACAGCCACAGGACTGGCGGCCATGGGCACCTGACGTTGCGACAGCAGCCAGACACTGTTCCCTTATAAATACAAGCGCGTCTCACTCGCTCGGCTCGGGGAAGGGCTCGTTCGAGAGCAGGTAGCGCCAGATGAGCCAGCCGAAGCACTCGACGTGCAGCGTCACGCGGTGGCCCTGGCCGAACATGATGACCATCGAGCCCGAGAGCGGCGGCTCCGACTTGGTCGTCCACGTGACAAAGTAGAGGTTGGACGACTCGGCGAATGGGACGATGTCGAACTCGGCGAAGCGGTCGCCCGGGGGCAGCCGGAAGAGCCACGCCCAAAAGCTCCGGATCTTGCCCTTGTTGCGCATGCGCAGCGACGTGCGCCAGAACTCCTTGATGCTCTCGATGCCGTAGTAGCACCGCGACGGCATCGAGACCGCGAGCACCGAGTTGAGGTCCCAGATCGAGTCGGCGTCCAGCACAAAGTCCTTGGGCAGGCTCTGCGTGAAGATCTCCTTGATCTTGAACAGGATGTCCATCTGGATGCCGCGCGTGAGCGACGCCCGCCGCTCGTCCTCGAGCTCGACGTTATTCGCGAGCATGTCGGCCAGTG
Organism: Globisporangium cystogenes; assembly: GCA_023334215.1. Taxonomy (NCBI): domain Eukaryota; phylum Oomycota; class Peronosporomycetes; order Pythiales; family Pythiaceae; genus Globisporangium; species Globisporangium cystogenes. The sequence goes on along the minus strand of JAASGM010000078.1, from coordinate 13,812 downwards.
CCGTGTTCTCGGTCGCGAGCACCTCGGCCTTCTGCAGCAGGTAGTCATACTTGAGCGCCTGCCGCTGCCGACACTTCTTCACGGCCGCGCGGTTCCGCTCGCGCTTCTCCTCCGACGAGTAGTTCATGCTCTTGCGGCCGCACCGGCGCTTCGGCTCGCCCGCCGGCGCCGCGCTCGACTTGGCCTTCCTGCTCGCCTTGCGCTTGCCGCCGCCGTGCCGCCGCGCCGCCGACGCGCTGCTCCGCGCAGCGCCGCTCTCGTCCGCGCCGCTCTCGTCCGCGCCGCTCTCGTCCGCGCCGCTCTTCGGCCCGTCGCTGTCCTCGTTCACGAGAACCTCCTCGCTCTCTGATTCCTCGACGCCAACGCGGTGGCGACCGCTTCCAGCACCAGGAGCGACGTTAGGAAGCTCGCGCGTCAACCGCTTGGCTGCCTGCTGGGCGTCGACCGCGTCGCGGAAGATGGTCCTTGGGTTCGTTGCCCCCTCTGCGCGCTGGAGCGGAGGTGCTGGCCCCTTGCGCGGCGCTTGCTTGTTGGAGAACGTCTGCGCCGGCTCGACCGACGCCTCGAGGCTCGAGATCTGCTCGGACGCCATCGCGCTCTCGTTGAGAGCCCCGCCGGTGCCTCCGAAGCGACGCGCCGTGGAGGACAGCGGAGGCGGCAGCGGCAGGTTCAAGCCGCTCGCGGGCACAGGAGGCTGCGCAGGCGCTCGCACCGCGAACGAGGCGGCTGCAGGATGTGGTGCTGACGCCAGAGACGCTACTGGAGGGGCGGGCTGCAGCTCCCGGTGGATTCGACGCGGAGCGTCGAGGCTCTGGTGCTGCTGCGTCTGGTGCTGTGTCTGCTGTTGGTGCGACTGCTGCGTCTGGTGCTGTTGCTGGTGCTGTTGGTGGTGCGACGGCGGAGGCGTTTGGTGCCGCTGCGTCGCTTGTCGCCGCTGCTGCTGCACCGACTGCACCGACTGCTGGGGTGGCTGCGGCACTGGCGTCCGCTGGCGCTCCTCTTGCTTCTGGCGCTCCAACTCGTGCTGCTGCTGGAGGAACATGGCGCGCATGCGGAACATGCGGTCGCGCTCGCCCTCCGGGTCGTCCATCACCTGCTGCTGCTGCTGTTGTTGCTGTTGCAGTTGCTGCTGTTGTTGCTGCTGTTGTTGCAGTTGCTGCTGGAGCTGCGCTTGCTGCTGCAGGTACAGCTGCTGCTGCTGGTGCTGCTGCTGGTGCGCGCGCCGCTCGCGCTCGCGCTCCGCCTGGTGCTCGAGCGCGCCGGGCGCCGCGCGGCGGTACTTGGACATGCTGGGCGGCAGGAACTGCGCGTTGAGCGACACCTGCTCGAACTCGGCGGCGCTGTCCTCGAAGAGGTTGTGGACCGACGCGTACTCGGCGTCGTCCCAGGCGTCGCCGCCGCGGGGGAAGAACGCGTTGTGGCTGCTAGCCGCGCGTCGCTGGGTCTGCTGCTGCTGCTGCTGGAAGAGCTGCAGCTGCGCGGTGCTCGGCACGTACTGCGACCCGACGCGTGCCTGCAGGTCGCGCAGCGCAGCCGCCGTGAGCGCGCGCGTGGGCGGCAGAGGCGCCGGCTGCAGCGAGTGCGCCAGTTCGCGCGCGTCCTCCTCCGGGTCGGCGGGCAGCTCGCTCGCGGAGTCGCGGAAGCGCCGGAGCGTCGGGTGCATCGGTCGGGCGGGCGGTCGGGCGGGCGGCGGGAGGATGGCGGCGTGGCGGCGTGGCGGCGAGGGAGGAATACGGTGGAAAACTAATTGGAGGTTTGTAAAGACTTGGTGTTTGTATGCAGAAATTAACTTGAAGCGCTTCGTTCTATAGATTTAGTAGTTAGTTTGTTAGTCGCACGAGGTACATGGAACTCAAACTGTGGGGAGTGGGGAGTGGGGAGAGGATCGTCAGCGTGTGTGGAGACGACTGAGGGTGAAGCACAAGGTCGGCGTGACGCCACCGGTTCGTTGCAAGCGCGAGGGCGTCTCGACACTAAGTCAACACGCGCTGCACGACGCAGCAGCAGGAGAAGTTGCTCGACTTGCTTCTAGGGTTCCTTCCCAACGAGTTCAGGTCGCGTGTATGAACAAGAGCCTTCGCGCTTTCGAACGTTGCGGATGTCGCTTCTCGGTCTGTGAAGCGTGACCAGAGGAGATCTCAAGTCCCTCATGATCATCGAACCAGACGCGTCTGTAGGGTTTGAACGCTGCGATCGCCGTCGCCCGCGTCACGCTGGCACCCGCCACAAGCCAGACGGATCCATTTTGAGCTGTGTGGAGTGATCTTATGCCGCAGTTGGCGAAGACGAGGTCCTCGTCCTGGAGCCATTCTCGGTCTCTGGTGTGCCGCTCGACCGGGACTGAAGGCGACACAGCAGCGAGGAGAGAGAAGCGACACAGGAGCGCAGACAGCGACAGCGACGCAGAAGCGACTCGTGCGCGCGGCTCCCCGCAGAGCTACCGAGGAACAGGGTTCGTTCGCGAGAACGCCGATCAGGTTGGCGCCGATGTCGTCGAGCATCCCCAAGCCCAGGAGGACGTCGAGCTTCGGGCCGACGTCGCTCGGTCCGACGACGATCAACATCCCGATCGACAGCCGCGTCGTGCTCACCAAGCGGCGCTCGGGCTGGGTGCGCTACATCGGCAAGCTCAAGAACGAGGCGGGCGAGTGGTACGGCGTCGCGCTGGACGAAGGCAAGGGCGACTGCGACGGCACGCACGCGAAGGAACGGTACTTCGACTGCCCGGCGAGCCACGGCGTGTTCGTGCGGCGCAAGGAGATCTTCTGCGTGAAGGAGTACCCGGCATCCCACACGAAAGGGCCGTCCTCCCCCGTGACACACGACGACAGCGACGCCGGCAGCAGCACCGGCAGCAGTGCCGAGTCCCAGGACACACTGCACCACGGACCTTCGGTCCCAGCGCCAGCAACATTGGCAGCTCCCCAGACAGCCTCGATGATCGCCCCGCTCGTCAAGACGTTCAAGAACTTCCGCAAGGAGCTGGGACTCCAGATCTCGCCGACGAAGAGCAGCACCATCACCAGCAGCGCCAGCAACAACAACAGTGTCGCCGCTAACGGACAGCCCTCGACAGCACCTGCAGTGTCCTCACCGAAGACCAGTTCGCGATCCTCGGGACTACGCAGTCCGTCAAGCACCCGTTTCGCTTCGTTCACGTCGGTGGGATCATCGACGTCAACTGCGAGCCGCACCGCGAGCATCGTCAGTCAGATGGTCGTGGCATCGATCGGCAAACCTAGTGAGCCTGGAGCGGCATCGCCACCTCCTCCTCATGCGGCAGAATCCTCTGCTCTGCATCCGCAGCACGGCGAAGCGCAGCAGAAGCAGCAGAGGATGCGGGGGACTCTCTCGCCCAAGCCCAGCACCAGCAGCCTGTTGGGCGACAACGGCGGCGTCGGGATCGCCAGTCTCAGCGACTTGTATCGAGCCCCGCGACGAGAGCCGGGGGTTCCGAGCAACGGAGTGCGCGAGGCGGATGCAGCGGCGCTGCCAGAGCCAACGACAGTGCCTCCCGTGCCTCAGCCTGCACCACTGTCACCGGTGCTGAACGCTTTGCCAGAACCGATGGCTCAGCCGCCAGCTCCATCGGTTCTGGTGTTGACGAACCTGACAAGCATCCTCGTCTCCAAGACACCCGATGAGTCAGCACCCACTCCCCTTCCACCTACCGCATCGCCGCCGCCTCCACCTCTGACGCCGACGACGCGAGCATTCGCTCGCACAGCCAGCTTCAGCAGCACGACGACCACGACCGCAGTCGAGTCCATGAAGCCAACCGCAGTCGAGCCGACACCAGCTCCGCTCTTCTTCCGACGCACCAACATCGGTTCGCCGACTCTCGGGCGGCGGGCGAGCTTCACGAACGGGAGCGGGGGCGTGTCGTCGCCGACCTCCGCATCGAGCGGCAAGGCGAGTCCGACGCAAGTCGCAGCAAACGCGCGCGTCGCGGAGCTCGAGAAGGAGATCAGCGTCACGAAGGCCAACCACGAGAACATCGTCGCCGTGCTGCGCGCGACCAACAAGCAGCACGCCGCGAACGTGCTGGAGCTGCGCGCGCAGGTCGCCGCGCTCACCGAGGGCAACCACTGGCTCGAGAAACAGCTCGCGTCCAAGAGCGCGCTCATCGCCGAGCTGCAGCAGATGGAGAGCAGCGGCGACCGCGTGCCACGCGACGAGGTGGAGCACATCATCGCGATCAAGGACTCGCAGATCCAAACGCTCGAGAAGGAGATCGCCAAGCTCAAGCAGCACCTGCTGCGCATCGAGACCGAGAAGGACAGCATCCTGTGCCAGCAGGCGCGGCACGCTCGCTGGCGCCAGGAGAGCGACGAAGCCCGGATCACCAAGCTGCGCGAGGACGTGCTCAACATGGTACGTCGCCCTCCACGCCTCTGTGACTCCGTGCTCACGTAAGAACTAACACTCCGGCGTGTGGTGCAGTGCAACGAGCGCACGAGTCTGCAGTCGGAGCTCTCGGAGCTGAAGGAGATGACGTTCCTCTTCTAACGACAGCGAACACGCACAGCAGTCAGCAGCAGGTGCCGCCTTCACGCGCCTCGGGTGGGGACAGCGACGACGAGAGTCCTTGGACGTGATGCGAAGACTTGCTTATATGACTGCGTCTCCTCCTGCCTAGCCTACCAACTCACACACAGCAAGCAGCCCTAGTGCTTGTCCGCCGGGACGCGCACGAGCATGTCCTCCTCGTCGCTGTCCAGCACGCCGCTCTCGGCCGCGCTCACCTTCATCACCGACTTCTTCTTGCGCTTCTCCTTGCGCTTGAGGTTGCGCAGCCGCTTCTGCGCCTCGCTCAGCTTCTTGGGCTTCTTCTGCGTGGCATCGGCCGACTCGGACGCCGTCGAGCTCGGCGGCTCCGTGGTCGTCGACGTCGACGACGCCGGTGGCGTCACGAGCGTGAGGTTCACGGTCTCCATGATCTTCTCGAACGCGGCGGCGACGTTCGCGGCGTTCGTCGTCTCCGCGACGACTGCCGGCTCAACAACCGCAGGCGCGACGACGACCGGCTCGGCGGCTGGCAGCGCGACCTCGACAGCCGGGATCTCCTCCGTCACAGGCTCCGGAGCAACCGGCGCCGCAGACTCGACGACAACCTCGGCAACAGCAGCGACCGCTGCCTTCTCCTCGACGACGACGTCGGCCTCGGCCGCGACAACAGCGGTCTTCGTCTCGGCCACAGCGGCTGCCTCGACCTTCGTCTCGACCACGACGGTCTCGACCTTCGCCTCAGCCACCACTGCCTCGACCTTCGCCTCAGCCACCGCAGCTTCGACCTTTGTCTCAACAGCAGCAACCTTGGACTCGACCTTGGTCTCAGCCTTGGTCTCAACAGCAGCGGCTTCAACCTTCGTCTCGACAACCGCAGCTTCGACCTTCGTCTCGACGGCAACAGTCTCGACCACGACGGCCTCGACCTTCGTCTCGACAGCAACATTTTCGACCACCGTGGCCTCGACCTTCGTCTCCACCTTCGTCTCGACCACCGTGGCCTCGACACTGGTCTCAGCCTTCGCCTCGACCTTCGTCTCGATCTTCGCCTCGACCTTCGTCTCGACCTTCGCCTCGACCTTCGCCTCGACCTTCGTCTCGACCGCCTCGACCTTCGTCTCAACAGCAGCGACCTTCGTCTCGACCGCAGCGACCTTCGACTCGACCTTCTTGGTCTCAACAGCAGCGACCTTGGTCTCCACCTTGGTCTCCTCCACCTTCGCCTCGGCCGTCGAGGTCTCCGCAACAACAGCGACCTTGGACTCGACAGCCGCGACCTTGGTCTCCGTGGCCGCAGCGGCGCTCTTCTTCTTGGCGTCGGCGCCTTCGTCCTCCTGCTCGGAAGCCGACGACTCGGTGTCCTCGTCCGCGACGCGCTTGACGACGTGCTTGGAGATCTCGAGCAGGTCGTCGAGCAGGTCGAGCACGTTCTTGGGGAACTGGCGCTCGCAGAAGTGCGCGACGGCCTTGTGCACGAACGCGTCGAGCTGCTTGCGGCGCTCGGACGGCGGCGGCTGCGAGAACCAGCTGCCCTTCTGCGGGAACTTGAACGCGAACGTGCGCTCGAGCGCGTTGATCTTGTGGTAGAACTCGCGGAACGTGCTGTAGCGGATGGGCACGACCCACGTGGCGCCGTCGAGGCGCACCTGCGTGGTGTACGTCGTGGGCGAGCCGGCGGTGAAGCCGATCACCTGCGCGGACAACGTCTTCATGCTGGAGCTCATGGCGTGTGGCGTGTGGCGCGTGCGTGGAGTGCGAGTGGAGAGGAAGATCCGGGAGTGACCGAACGATCGAGCGAGCGCGCCGACGCGAACGAGCGGCTCACAGCGAGCAAGTGAGAGTGAGAGGAGGGGGGAGGGCGAGAGCGCTACTGGCGTCCGGTGCGTCGGCTCGACACTCGGGGAGCGATCAAGCAGCAAGCAAGCGCTCGGTTCGGAGAGAGCGACTCGAGGTGTCGAGTGCCCGGGTGTCGGGAGGCGGGCGCTCTAACTGAGCACTTGGGGGCTGAAGCGAGAGTGAGTGCCCGGCCGTGGCGGCGGTGGCGAGCTGAGAGCTTGAGAGCTTGAGAGCTGCGAGCTGAGAGGCGAGCGTGCGAGCGCAGAGACCGGAGGGACCAGCTGGTGGCGCACACCAGCCAGCCAGTCCGTTCCTCAACCGAGTGTCGTGTCGAGTGTCGTCGTCGTTGTCGTCGTGGAGGGAAGGCGCGGGAGGAGCGGGCAAAGTCGCCTGCCGATATCGTCACGTGTCGACGTGCGCGGAGGAATGGATGGAACGGCGGTGTCGAGGAGGTTGTCGCGGCGCAGGAGCCCGAGCGGCGCCGACATGGCCGAGGAGCGTTGCAGTGAACTCGTCCGTGGCCACCAACACCACCACCACCACCACCACCAACGCCATCCTGAAGGACGCTCGGCGCATGAAGCGGCGTGACCTTTTTCTTGGCGACGAGCATGGCACATCCGCTTGAGCGCATAGATGCCTCGGCGGGGTGAGTCGCGCTGTTCGATACTGTAAGCGAGTCTGGAGGCGGAATGCGCGCCGCGACCTCCATCCCCGCCCACCTCCTCCTTGACAACCGAGCGAGCAACAGAGCATAGAGACTCTCGCGCTCGCTCTCAAAGCTCGCAAGCAGACAACTCGCTCAGTGCGATCGACGCCGCCACCGCGATGCGATGGATGTTCCCCCCGTGTCGCTTGCCGCGCTTGACACGCGGCGGCGGCGGGCGCGAGCTTTGAGGTTCACACGTGCGGCGGACGAAGCGTCGGAAGCACTTGACACTCGCCGCGCTGGCGCCAGCGGCGCACTCGCTCGCTCGCGCGGGATGGCCGGAGAGAGGAAAAGGAGCCATCTCGAGGCTTCCTTGCAGCCATGTTCATGTGCTGCTTCGGCTGGCAACTCGCTCTCGCTCAAGAGAGTTCAGAAGCGGCGCCATGATCAGCACGCTGCTCCGCCGCTGCCGACCGCGCAAGCGTGCAATCGCCGCTTGGCTAAGCTGCTGCTTGGCTCGCGCGGGATCTGCGCCAGCAGATCTGCTCGCTGTGCGCCGGTGCTCTGCGTCGGATCGGCGCACGCGTTCGTTCGGTGCCAACCAGCAGCAAAGTCTCTCGTCGACGAGGTCGCTTGTCCGCAAGTGTGCGTTGCAAGCACACGAGAGCAGCTCCCAACCGCCGGCCAAGCAACCCAAACGTCTTGGTCTCTTGGAGACCACTTTGGCCTTCCGAGCGCCCCCGCCCTCCAGTCTGCGTCAGCGGGTGTGCACAGGTCGAGAAGCACATGTTCACCCACGATCGCCATGCGCGATCCAAACGACCAGAGGCGAACGACCAATCATCGGACTTAAGCGAGAGAATCCACCACAACACGACGACACCACCAGGTTCCTATCCGCCTCAGCCTCCACCGTCGGTCGCCGCGACAGTCTCATAATCGCCGGCGACCATGGAGCGCGGCGCGAGCTACTCGCTGCACGACGACGGCGCCGACACGCCCGCGAAGCCGCGCGAGGGGCTGCTGCACCAGAGCGGCTACCAGCCGCCGCCCAGCGGGCCGCTGCACCGCGGCGTGTCGGTGCCGCTGGCGCGCACGGGACGCATCATCGACCGCGCCGACACACTCTTCCAGCGCTCCAAGGGCCGCTGGAAGTGCGTGCTGCCTGGTGTTCTAGTGAGCTGTGTGTGTTTGGACACTCGCTCTGACTCTCCTGGTGTGCTGTGCAGCATCCGCCGGCAGAAGGTCGAGTCGTACTGGAAGCTGTACCTGCAGGACCCGTTCCACTCGGTCGTCAACATGCGGCTGAGCAAGGTGCTCGGCACGCTCGTGTTCATGGTGCGTACATGCTGCTCTCTGTATGTGGAAGAGAACGAGGGCCCGGCGCTCCACTGACTGACGAACTCACGCGTGCTCTCAACTGGACCAGTACATCTCGACGCTGATCGTCTTCGGGTTCCTGTACACGACGGTGCCGGAGAGCTGCAACACCGCGATCTTCAGCTTCTTCGACGGCTTCTCGTTCTCCGTCTCCGTGCTTTTCACCATCGGCTTCGGCACGAACGGCGGCGACATTTTCTTCAACCGCTGCCTGTGGATGCAGACCGTCATCACGATGGAGGTGTGTGTGTGTGTAGCTATAGCTCTTGCGCTGAACTGAGCGTGCGCCGTTCGGCATCGTGCTGACGGGTCCGCGTCACGCTCTGCAGTCGCTCATGGGGCTGCTGCTGGAAGCGATCTCGATCGGCATCATCTTCCAGCGCTTCTCGCGAGCGCAGGCGCGCGCGAACACGATCGTGCTGAGCACGAACGCGGTGGTGCGGCGCATCCGCGGCGAGCTCTACTTCATGTTCCAGGCGTGCGAGATGCGCAAGCACCAGCTCGTGGAGGCGCACGTGCGCATGTACGCGATCCGGCACGACGTCGAGTTCGGGGAGCACTACTACTTCCAGTCGCACCCGATGCGCATCCAGCACCCGGACGACGAGCTCAACGCCATGCTGCTGCTCGCGCTGCCGTCCGTCGTGGTGCACCGCATGGACGCATGGAGTCCGCTCTGCCGCCCCAAGAGCCGCACCGCGTGCGGGCTGCACCACCACCCCGCGAAGAGCTACATGTTCCCGGACGTGGTCGGCCGCCAGGCTGATCTCGACAGCGGCGACCGCGACGGACTCGTGCCGCTGCCGTCGGACGAGAAGCCCAAGCTCTGCACGCCGTGCCGCTGCAGCAGCGCGCCGGTGTCGAGCGACCCGGCGTCCCACGAGGCTGCGCTGTTGGACATCAAGGAGTTCTGGAAGGACTCGCAGGTGGGTGGCGGCGCTGTGCTGGAGCTGGAGCTCAGGCTCCGTGGGGCTGTGCGGTGAAGAAGAAGACTCACGGACGTGTGCGCTTTAGGTCGAAGTGGTGGTGCTGGTGGAAGGCATCGACGCGGTGACGTCGTCGACGATCCAGGTGCGCCACTCGTACAAGGCGGAGGAGATCCTGTTCGACCGGCGGTTCGAGAACTGCGTGGACGTGGACCCAGTGACTGGCGGCGCGGTCGTGGACTTCCGCCGCTTCCACGAGACGCAGCCGGTCGACCCGGAGTGCGTGAAGGTGTCGGGCGGCTTCTACTGATCGTCGTAAGGGCTGGAGAACTGGGAAGGCGAAGAGACGAAGAGGAGGATGTCGTGGATGCCCGAGACGATCCACGCACGCAGGCACACCACGCTGACAAGGTTGAGATCGCTTTCGCGGCTGCACCACCAGCACGAGTACAGTAATCGCAGAAATAGTGCCCCTGGTTGTGCATTTCTTTTTGCGCATCTCCTTTTGTGTTTTTTTGAAGAGAAAAAAGCGAACGCTTTGATGCACTTGAAAGTCTGTCTTGATGGAGCTGTGTCTGTTTGGCTGCTGCTACTGGTGTTGCATCGGTGTTGCTGCGGTTGCCGCTGTCGCCTGTATCAACAGTGTCTGGAGCTTGCTCGTTTGGATGCCGTCTCGCAAGCATGCCGCAATCCTGAAGTTTCTGGTGCTTGGAGAGGAGGGGATCAGCTGCGCGCCAAACAGCTGGCGCTGACAGAATTTATGTCGAGCCTACTGAAGACAAGTCATAACAATTATTGTCGATAACAACTCGAGATATAACATTTAGACTTGTTTCTACTAAGTTCCTGCATCCTGCTGTAAGAGAGCTCAGTGTCGTTAAAACAAAGGATTTGACCTCGAAATAATAGCTAGCACCCACTTTGAGCAACCTTGATACTGTGTTTGGCTGACAGCTCCACTGTTTGGACAACCAGCTGTTTGGTGCTTGGGCAATGCTGCTTGGGCGATGGAAGCGATGGAGGCGATCTCGGCCGCTCATTCTCGGATTCGCCGCGCAAGCCCCAAGTCGCCTCCCAGCCCCTCGAGCAGCTCTCCTCCCAGCCGCTCCTCTCCTCCCCGCCTCACGCCCCCCACATTCGCCATGGCTGCCGCTCTCCGCTCGTCCGCCACCTCCGCCGCCGCCATGAAGCGCGCGCTGCACCAGACGCGCGCCATGAGCTCCGCGCGCAAGTTCTTCGTCGGCGGCAACTGGAAGTGCAACGGCTCGGTCGGCCAGGCGCAAGACCTCGTCGGGCTGCTCAACACGGCCAAGATCCCCAAGGGCGTCGAGGTCGTCGTCGCGCCGGCGGCAGTGCACGCGGCCGAGGTCAAGAAGGCGCTGCGCGGCGACGTGCGCGTGAGCGGCCAGGACGTCTGGTCGCAGGGCAACGGCGCGTTCACGGGTGAGACGTCGGCCGAGATGCTCAAGGACATCGGCGCCGAGTACACGCTCGTGGGCCACAGCGAGCGCCGCCAGAAGGGCGAGAGCAACGACGTCGTGGCCAAAAAGGCGGCGTACGCGCTCGAGAAGGGCCTCGGCGTCATCGCGTGCATCGGCGAGACCAAGTCGCAGCGCGAGGCCGGCAAGACGGTCGAGGTCGTGACGGAGCAGCTGAACGCGTACGCGGCGCACATCAAGGACTGGAGCAACGTCGTGGTCGCGTACGAGCCCGTGTGGGCGATCGGCACGGGGCTGACGGCGACGCCGGAGCAGGCGCAGGACGTGCACGCGAGCATCCGGTCGTGGCTCGCGAGCAAGGTGAGCGCGGACGCGGCGCAGAGCACGCGCATCATCTATGGCGGCTCGGTCACGGCCGGGAACGCCACGGAGCTGTCGCAGAAGGGGGACATCGACGGCTTTCTCGTGGGTGGCGCGTCGCTCAAGCCGGACTTCCTCCAGATCATCAACTGCCAGACCCCCGGCGCGGCCGTGGGCGGCCCGGTGAATGTCGCGATCAACGGCTTCGGCCGCATCGGGCGCCTCGTGCTCCGCGCGGCGCAGTCGAACCCGCTCATCAACATCGTGGCGATCAACGACCCGTTCATCCCGACGCACTACATGGAGTACATGCTCCGGTACGACACGGTGCACGGCGTGTTCAACGGCACGGTCTCGCACGACGACGAGCACATCATTGTGAACGGCAAGAAGATCCGCGTGTTCGGCGAGCGCGACCCGAAGGACATCAAGTGGTCGTCGGCCGACGTGCAGTACGTGGTCGAGTCCACCGGCGCGTTCACGACGACTGAGAAGGCGACCGCGCACCTTGGCGGCGGCGTCGAGAAGGTGGTGATCTCGGCGCCGTCGGCGGACGCGCCGATGTTCGTGATCGGCGTGAACGAGGAGCTGTACAAGAAGGACATGCACATCGTGTCGAACGCGTCGTGCACGACTAACTGCCTCGCGCCGCTCGCCAAGGTCGTGCACGACAACTTCGGCATCAAGGAAGGTCTGATGACGACTGTGCACGCCGTGACGGCGACGCAGCTGACGGTGGACGGCCCGTCGAAGAAGGACTGGCGCGGCGGCCGCGGCGCGTGCTTCAACATCATCCCGAGCTCGACGGGCGCCGCCAAGGCCGTGGGCAAGGTCATCCCGTCGCTGAACGGCAAGCTCACGGGCATGTCGTTCCGCGTGCCGACCGCCGACGTGTCGGTCGTGGACCTCACGGTGCGCCTTGACAAGAAGGCGTCGTACGACGCCATCAAGGCGGCGGTCAAGGCGGCGAGCGAGCGCGAGCTCAAGGGCATCCTTGGCTACACGGACGAGCTCGTGGTCTCGAGCGACTTCATCGGCGACTCGCGCTCGTCGATCTTCGACGCGCACGCGGGCATCGCGCTCACCGACGACTTCGTCAAGCTCGTGTCGTGGTACGACAACGAGTGGGGCTACAGCTGCCGCGTGCTCGACCTCATCGAGCACATGGTCAAGAGCGAGTAAGCGCGACGCCGACCACCAACACGTCCCGCGTAACTGTGTGTCGTTCGTTCCTTGCTCGTCGTTGCTGCGTTGGAGGTGCTGCTGACGATCCATCCACGTTACCAGCCGTACTTGGCGTGCGTCTCCGCCTTGGTCTTGAGCGACGCGCCTTTGCGGTCCAGCAGCTCGTGCTCGCGCATCTTGGCGTCGAACGCGAGCTGGTTGAGCTGGTGCTTCTGCCGCTGCATGCGGTTCGGCTTGGCGGTCGCCACGCGCGCGCCGGCCTGCGCGTTCCAGAAGCTCGCCTGCACCTTCACCTCGCCGCTGCTCGGCCGCTCCGGGTCGTGGTGCACGCTCTCGGGCGGAGGCGCCCACGCGCCCGGCGCCGGCCCGCGCACCTCGACGATCTCGGCCGCGACGCGCGCATAGTCGCCCTGCTGCAGCGCGCGCTCCAAGTCGCGCTCCCGGGTGCGCGCGCGCTTGCTGCTGCCGCCGCCGAGCGCCTCCTCCTCGCCCTGGAAGGCCACCGGGTACTGTTGCTGCTGCTGTTGCTGCTGCTGCTGCTGGTAGTAGGCGTAGTACTGCGCGTACTGTGCCTCGTCGTAGTAGCCTTCCTGCTGCGCCTGCTGCTGCTGCTCCTCGTCTGCGGATGGCGCCTCTTGCTCTTGCGCTCCTGCGTCATTTGACACCGTGTCCGTGACTGGCACCACCGCGTCAATATCAGGCGCCGCGGGCGTGTGCTTGGGCGGCGGCAGGAATGTCAGCGAGCTGCCGTCTCCTGCAGCTCGCGGCGCCAGCTGCTGCGGCCGCTTCGCCATCGCCTTCGCGCGCCGCTGCTTTGCGAGCAGTGAGTCGCCGTCGTCATCGCTGTCGCTGTCGCTGCCGCCAGCCGCGCGGGACGAGCCAGACTCGAGCAGCCGCTGGATCGCCGGGTGCAGGAAGAGCGCGGTCTTGGGCTTCTTCTTGGTGGCCGTCGGGCGGCGGCGCTTCCCGGTGCTGCGCGTGGGCGGGGGCAGGTCCAGCGACGCGATCGCGGCGGCAGCGGCCTCCGTCGACGGGGGTGGCGCTGACGCAGCTGCCGCTGCTGGTAGAGAGGAGGCCGCCGCTTCCTGCTCCTCCTCGTCGTCGTCGTCCGAGGAGCTCGAGTAGTCCGGCACGAGCAGCGACATATCCCCGTGGTCGATCAGATGCCGCTTTCTGTGCGTGTTCTGACTGGCAGAGCACAGTTTTCCTGACTTTCGTCACTATCGAATAAAGTTTTGACTTGATGTTTGTAAGATCGATACAACAGATCTTATAATTTGTATGCGAGAGTCTGTGATTGCGTAGCTCACACCGAAGCATACTGAAAGCAAGTGAGTTTCCGTGAGTGAAGGCGCGACTGCTTTGTCACCGCTCTTCGCCATTCCTCAATTTCAAGCTCGAGAAGAAGTCCACCACCACCTCCCCGGACCTCCTCGACCCTCCTTCTCCAAGCGCGCGTGACTCGTAGAGCTCCATGGCGATGTACGAGCTGCGTCGCCTCTCGAATTGCATATCCGCACATTTCACT
>JAASGM010000779.1:0-13312 GCA_023334215.1 Globisporangium cystogenes | reverse complement strand
AGCCTCCGCCGCGGCAGCAGCCTCCGCCTCCGCCGCAGCCAGGCGTGCAGCAGCAGCCGCTGCCTCCGCCTCCAGCGCCGCAACCTTCTCCGACTTGAGCGCCGACGCCGCAGACCGCGCAGTCACGCCGCGCCACTGGCTCTGCAGCTTCACCGCCATCGCGTTCTCCACCTCCGTCTGGCGTCGCTGCTTCTCGAGGCGGTTATGCTCCTGTATACGAAGGTACGCGGATCTGTCGAGTGTCCCCTTCCAGTGGCTCTGGATCCGAACTGCCATGAGCGTCTGCAGGTCCACTTCTCTTGCCTCGCGGTCTGCCTTGAGGCCGTTCAAGTGCGTCTGTGCGACTTTGATGCGCCACTGTCCTTGAATCCTGCGAGCCATCATGCTCTCGAACGCGACCACCTGCTCCTGCTCGCGAAGCATGGCTTCCGCCTTGAGGATGTTGGCTTCAGCTCGCGCCACAGTCACCCGCCAAGCGCACTGCAACTTCACCGCCATCGAGCGCCTCAGCTGCTCCTCCTTCAGCACCGCGACAGTCGAACGAGCGCTGGCTCCGCGCCAGTGCGCCTGGATTTGCTTCGCCATCTTGCCTTCCAGCTCAGCCTGGCGCTGACGCTCCAGCGCTGCAGCCTCCGCTCGCAAGGAGGCAACTTCCACGCGTGCACTGCGTCCACGCCACTGCTTCTGGATCCGGATCGACATCGTTTCCTCGACCTCCTGGCGCATCCAGAGCTGGATCTCCGCCTCGGCTTTCACCACAGCAAACTCCTTCACGGCGAGTGAGCGACGCCACGCGCTCTGAAGCAAAACGATCGCGCGCACTTGCGCGAAGAAGCTGGTGCGCTCCTTGCGCGCACGGAACGTCGCCTGGATTTTGGTCGCGGCAGCAACCTTCTCGGCGTGAAGCTGGCGGCGAGCACGAAGCTCTTCGCGAGCCTGACGAGCAGCGCGCGCGCGACGAACGAAAGCCTTGATCACGGAGAGCGCCCGGAGCATCGACTTGAACTGCTGCTGAGCCAGACGCGCTCGAATCGCCGACTGCAAGACGACTGCCGACGAGATCTGCGCCTTGTACTGTCGGCGCTGGATCACGCCCCGGAGAAGCTTCTGGATGAGGACGATGCTTGCGACTCGCTGCTGGAACTCGCGTCGCAGCTCCGCAACAGTCTTTTCAGCACCACGACGCCGGAAGTTCGACTGCCCGAAGAGCGCAATCGCCTTCGCGGCGTCGACACGACGGAGGAAGCGGCGGCGTGCCAGCTTCCCACGCACCACGCGCTGGAGTCGAACAGCCATCGTGTTCCGCGACTGGCCGACCGGCATGGTGTACGCCATGCGCTCCTTCGTGTGTTGCTCTGCACGTTGCATGCCAAGTCAGTCGACGCATCCACTTGCTGGAGGGTACGCAGCGTGGCAAACTCGCACGCACCCATCGCCTTGGTCTTCTGCTCGCGCTGGCGCATGTTCCGAGCGTGCAACTCGAAGAGCGACAGCCCAGCAGTGTCGTCGCTGGACGTAGTGTTACGGCGCAAAAGTTTGCTCGGGGTCTTCGCTTTCTCCGCCGCCGCAAGAGCCTTCTCAGCAGCTACTCGGAGCACACGATCGCTGTCAGCCTCGTCAAGTACGAGCACCGAGTTCGCGCGCGTGGAGACTCACCAGCCTTGCGCTCCATCTCCTTGAACTTCTGCGCCGCGGACTTGACTGACACACTGGACGCATCGACGGACGTCTTGATCTGGTCCAGGTCGGGCTCTGCGAGGCGCATACGTACACTCCATGTAAGCGTCTGGAGCATCCCAGCCAGCCCTTGAGAGCGGTGAACCAACCTTGACGAGGCAGTGGAGGCCCTTCGAACGACTGCTTGCGCGCCAGCTCGATCGACGCCTTGCGCACCGCCCGCTGCTCCTCTTGAGCGCGCGACTCGGCGAGCTGCTGCTGGAAGCGCGCCACCGCCTTGATCGCCGCCGGACTCGGCGCCTTCTTCCGCGACTTGTCCGTGAAAGGGTAGCTCGTCGCCGGGATCGCTGCGACGAGGAGACAGGACGAAGCGCCTCAGCACCAGCTCGTGGCAACGACAACGCAGTCGCCATACCTGGAGACGACGACGAGCTCGTGCTCGACGTGTCCGAGTCGATGGACGTCTTGCGCACCATGATGCCGTTGCGCATGAACATCTCGTGCGAGACGTCGTGCTGCGAGAACTGCAGGAGGCTCGCCTTCGCCTTCTCCTCGGCCTCCTTCTCGATCTGCTCGAGCTCCTTCGCGCGCACGTACGCCGGGTCGAACTCGGGCGACGAGAAGTTGTTCCGCGTGATGGCGTTCAGCGTCTCTTGCACTGCCGAACCGAACCCGCGCACGCCATGAGCCACCTCTTCTCCTGCTGCTTCATGTGCCACCAGCAACGCACCTTTCTGGCGCTCGGCCTCGTCCTGTCGCCGCTTCTCCTCGAGCTTCTCCTCGACGAGCGACTTGGCGCCGCTGTACTTGCGCAGCGAGTCCTTCGCCTCGCGCTCTGCAGCCCAGCGCACACGGTATCAATTTAGCGAGTCGGTCTCTCGATTGCTCCGAGAGCAGCTGATAGCGCACCAGCCTTGAGCTCGTCCTCCTTGCGCTTCACCGCGTGCGTGTAGAGGTGGTCGTGGTCGCCTGCGCGTCCGCCATCCACCAGCGTCAATGAGCCATCAGTGCTCGTACAGACAACGCAGGTCGCCAGGCGCACGCACCGCTGCGCGTGAACTGCAGCAGCGACTCTTTCGCCTCCTTCTCCGCCTGCCGCTCGTCCTCCTTGCGCTTCTGCGCGTGCTGGTACACGGGGTCCTCCAGCGCGTACGACGTCGTCTGCGAGTAGAGCTCTTTGTGCTCTTGCGCTGCAAGCACGCGAGTCACTGTCAATAGAGGCCGTTCCCGCCGCCATGCACAGCGCTGGAAAGCCCACCGATGCGCCGGTCGTCCGCCTCGCGCTGGCGCTGCGCCTCGGCCGCGTCGTCCACCAGCGTGCGCGTGCTCTTGACGCTCGCGGAGGCGAGCGCCGCGTCCTCCGCCGCCTTCTTCTCCGCCTCCTTGCGCTCCCGGAGCTTGCGCAGCACGTTGTTCTCGAACGTGTCGACACCGCCGCTGCTGGGGGCGGGCTTGTCTGCGCACCGAGACCGCCACCTTTTCTCAGTAACGACTCGGATGTGTGGGAGTGTGGCGCTAGCCTGTGTGTCTGACTGTCTGCCTTACCTTGCGCGCCGCTGGCTCGGCGGTTCGCGAGAAACTTGTTCGCGGCGTTGCGCTCTGGCACCGGCGACTTGGACGCGGCGGCGTCGGCCGGCGGCGCCTTGTTGAACATCTCGCGCAGCGCGCGCACGCGGCCGCTCACCTGGCTGAGCTCTGTCGTCGCGTATTGCGAGGAGGGAGGGAGGGAGGTGAGTACCGTCGCGATGGCCTCGCATCGCCCGGAGACGTCTGCTTGCAACGACATGTAAGGTAGGCAGGTACCTTCGTCCATGGCTGCTGCGTTCTGCGCTGCTCGCTGGCTCTGCTTGCTTACTCTCGGATTGCGAGGCGAAAGGAAACTGCCTCTCGCTGATGCTGCTGGTGCTGCTGGTGCTGCTGGTGCTGCTGGTGCTGCTACTGAGAGCGGTGTCTCGCGTGTGGGTGCGGCGGTGGCGGCGGCGCTCGTCACCTCTTCGTCGCTTGGGTGCAGCTCGCGCAATGCGCTCCGAAACGCGAACTGGAGCGGAGGAGGAGAGAGCGACGGCCCCACCTCTCTCTCACAACCGCTCGACTCGACTCGCGCGTGCGTGGCAGCAGGCGAAGAGGAGTTGGTTCAGATAGTGAATAAAACGAGAAATCTGAACTGCCTTTTCTTCACTATCGAAGCTGCAGCAGGCGGCACTCTCGGATACTGAAACGAAGATAACATCGGTCGCACCTACGAGGACACTGAGGAGGATGAGCGTACAAAGCCAGTCCGGAAGAGCCGGAAAACCACCTGGCGTTTCGCTTAAGTGCGGAAGCACACTTGAAGCGACACGAGCTTCATGACGGCCGCGCTCCCGTTCGTCGGTCAGCTGACGAGCATACCGCTTGATGGCTACTGGGGGGATATAAGATACACCTCCTAACCGCTCGCATGGCCAGCGCCGCTCGCCCGGCTCGAGAACGCGCTCTGGCGGCGCGCGACGCCGATGCTCGTGCTCGAGCTGCTGACGCCGCACCCGGAGCTGCGCCGCCCGATGCTGCAGCGCCGTACGTCGCTGCGCTCGGGAGGAGATGCAGACACGAGCACCTCTCATAGCGCTGCTTACTTGGCAGATCTGCGGCTGTTGCGCGTCGAGACGGCTCAGCTGGTTGCCGCGCTTGCGCTGGAGACGTCGCTACCGTCGGACGCGCTTGTGAGTCAGCAGTGCATCGCGCTCTGCTGCCGCAGCTCATCGCGCTGCTCCCTCTCTCTCAATGTCTCCAGCGAACTGTGTTGCGGCTTCTGCATGAGCTACTGGCGACCAGCAACGCGCTCCGCCTCGATGCGCGGAGGGTACGGTCTCTCTTTCTCTCGCTCGCTTGTGACGCGAGTGGTACCTCTGCGCCATTGCGATCTTTACTCACTATCGTGGCAATACTGGTGGTGGTGGTGGAGTGGTTGCAGCGCGGAGCGGGGCAGCTCGTGCGTATCGCACAGGCGCGATTCAGCGACTTCACGACGCCGTGGAAGCTCTGCCAGGAGCTGCAAAGGCTGCTCGCGTACGGAAGATGCGGGTGCCTCTACGCACTGACGACCGCATGCGGTGGCAGCAGCTCACTTCCACCTCCCCTGTCGACGACAGGCTCTCGCTTCTGAGCTCCGAGTTCGTGGGGAGGCACTTCGACCTCCGGGACTTTGAGGCCAAACAGACCATGTTCGACGGCTACCGCCACAGGGCCGACGAGAGCTGCTCTTCAGTCGCCTCGCTCCGCACCGCGACCACGCTCACCTCCCTCTCGTCGCCGTCGTTCTCACGGCCGCTACTTGCTCGCACTGGGGACGACAACCAAAGCGCACAGGAGGAGCCCCCACTGACCAAGCTCAAGACGCTTGAGGAGCACCGCTTCGCGACGCGATTCCAAGTCAAGCGAGTGACCTGGAGCACATGGCGAGAGGCGAAGAGAGACGCATACAAGCTGCTTGCGCTCGGCGAGCGACTCGGAGTCATCGAAGCCCTCTATCTGCTGCTCGAGATCATCTCGCTACGGCCGAAAGGGTGTCGCCTGCCGCCGCTCTACCTCAATGCAGGCTCCGTCTACCTCACGTTCGACCACCTCGAGGACGCGACAAAGGCGTACCGCAACTGCCTTCACCTCGACCCGGCGTCGTGGAAAGCGCGGTACAACCTCGGCGTCGCGCTCGCTCGCGCTCAGGACTTTGTCGACGCGAAGCATCAGTTCGATCTCGTGCTTCAGAACTGTCCAGACGATGACGTCGCCCGCGACACCCAAGCAATGATCCACGAGATCGAGGAGATCGTGCAAAATAGGAACGCGCGCGAGTTCAAGAGCACGCAGCAGGCCCGCACGTTCACTTCGCAGTATCTGGCGACGCTCCATTCGGTGGTCGGGAACCCAAGTACGCTCGCTGCGGAGGATTACACTGCCAGCTATCATGGCACTCCAGTGCGGCAGTCTCCACTGCTCCTCCATGAAGTTCATGGCTGCCAAGGAGAGACCGCTGGCGTCTAAGCAGACTGTGGGGATGCTGCAGCAACTCTGAAGCTCGCAAGCGAGCGCGATGCTATCCATTAGAGCAGAGTGGTCACCAGAGTGTCGGTGAGTGCGGTGACGCTGGTGTCCAGGTCAAATGCAATGTCTTCCAGAAGGTCGTCCAAGAGCATCTCCTCCAGTCTGATGCCGTCCACAACACACCACAACGTCAGGTAGAACCCCACAGGGATAGCTGAGGCGAGTGGCAAGACGTACATCTCGACAACTGCCGACTGCTGCATGCCGGTTCCAGCTAGTGACGCCTCGACGAGACGTCGATGGCTCTGGAACTTTTGTCTTCGCTTCTCGATCGATAGGTATCGGCGTCCGTGCAGGATTGAAGTCGAGATCGCTCGAGCTTCGCCAGCCCGCGTTGCTGAGAACTGCCGCGCATCGGACGGTTCGCCGGTCGAGGTGTCGGGGCTGTTCGCAGCATCGGGATAAGTGTTTGCGAGATCTTGCAGCGAGTGGTCTGGAAGATCGAGCTCCATAACGATCCCGAGTGGGAGAACGAGCGGTTCGGTGTGTTGGACACCCTTTCGAGCTGGCGCCACAGCGCCAAAAGCTGTGGCTTCCTGGGTGGCGATGACATGCGGACGCTCCACACTCTCGACTCTTGAGAACTTGAGCTGCTTTGGAGCGGCGAAACCCAACGCGAGTCCCTGCTGTATGAGTTCGTCTTCGTGTTCCTCGATGCGCCTGATCTCATCGAGAATCGCGTCCAACTGGGTGGCGTGATGGAGATCCACGCGGAGCCGTGTGGTGCGTAGCTCTTCCTCATTCAGCAACTCGACCGTGTCCTGAACATGGGATCAACACCATACCAAGCTTGGTCAGACAAAGCAACACGGCGCGAACATGAGCGTGTCGCGAACGAACTCCGAACCTGAAGGAGATCGTCCAAGATCGCGGAAGCCAAGTCATCCGAGTATCTCGCGATCTTGGACAGGCTACCTTGAGGCAAAACCAGCGACAACTTCGACCCGCGGTGCTGGTACATCGCTCGCAATGTCTCGTCCACGTGATTCGCAAGCGAGATCGAAGGCAGTCGCGGGTGTACGTGCGCACTCTTGAAAGCGCAAGAAGCCGCAGTGGCACTGTGTGCGACTTCCTTGACACCGACGTCGGATGTGCAGAATCTGTGATCTTCATCAAACGAATTGACAGCATTGCGGTGCACCTCGACTGGTGTCCCGGCAGCTTGGTGTCTTGGCTGAGCTTCGGCAACCACAGCATGGCTGGGTGACAGTGATGCCTGGATCGTTTGGATCGATCGCATCGGAGACTCACCTCGACTTCCTTGAGAATGCGGCAAGTCCGACGGTATAGCTGATGGTGGTTGCTGCTCGATGCCTCCGTACTCTGGTAGTGGCAATGAAGCGTTGACAGGCTGGGACACCGCGTCGACAGTGCCGACAAGGATCTCCCATTCCTCCAGGCTGATCGTGTTGCGGTCACCTTCGTGAATCAAGTACACATAGTCGGAGACCTGCCATGTACAACCAATGTAAGTTGAACACGGGGTTCACGTAGCATTTGCTCACACGACACGACGCACCTGGTTTTGCGTCGCGGGCAATCCCAAGAGCCGAAGTCCATCCAGGATCTGGTGCACGCCGATCCGTCCACGCTGCTGGCGATCCAGGGCGGCAAACACTGTCGCGCAGTAGCTTTGCTGTGCTTGCGAGTGCGAGTTTCGAGGAGACCGAGAAGGTGGAGACCGAGAAGGTGGAGACCGAGTCGCTTTCGGCGACAGCCGAGGACTGAACTCTTGATTGGGACTCGGTCGTATCGCCGGCGAGTCGACGCGGATGGTCAGCTGCGGGGATGTCTCCGTGTCAACGCACCTCCTGGGTGAGATCGGTGACGCAGCCGCATCCTGGACAGGGCTTGTCTGTTAGAGTAAACTTGACCAAGGAGGTCGAGCACGAAGCTAACCCACCTTCATCGTGCCCTGCACTGTCGACGGCATAGCCGTTGTCGCTTGCTGTCCCAAACTTGCCGTGCTGGAGAACCGTGCTCGAAGTAGCGACGCAGAGATGGAGGGCTTCGACAGTCGGTCGAAGACGTTCGAGCGGAAGGCCGCTGTCCGTTGCTGCTTCTTCGCCTGTTGCCCAAACGATCGACCGGCGATCTGCTCGAAGTTGAGGCGCACGAAGTCCTTGGTTGGCTGTGGTGGTGCCTGCATCGGCAGCCGTGAAAGCGGAACAGAGCTCTTGATATTCCGATACGACGCAGCCGCCGCGTTCGCGTGCAGGTTCTCCTTCTTCCGAAGGTTCGCGCGCGCCAGCGCTAGCGTTGTTGCAGACGATGAAGGTCGTCTGCGAGTCTGCTGCGGTTGTTGACTCGGTCGGTCGCGCAGGTCCCTCGACTCGTTCACCAGCTCCAGTCTGCGGTCACCAGATCGCGGCTGGAAGAGCGTCGCCTTGCTGATGGTCGCGTCAAATAGCGGCGGCGCGTGCCTCACGTCCGCGTCCCACGCTGGTTTCTTTAGTGCCGAAGCGGATGTCGTCAGCTTCTTCGTCATCGGAGGCTTCTGTCTTGGCTTTTGACTAGCAGACGGAGTTCCTGAACGTCTACTTCGCACTCTGCTGTTGCCGTAGCTGCTGACTGCAGCGGTAGAGACCAGAGCAGTTCTTGTAGCAAAGCTGCTTCCCTCCGAGCCGCCATTTTCCGCGGCATTCTGAAGCGAGCGATGCGACTGGCGCAGCGAGGGCGACGGCGGCACGTTCTGCACCGCAAACTGCACGTGTCGCGACGCCGAGTTCGGGTGTCTTGCAACTGGGCTGCTGTCGACATAGCGGGGGGTGTTGCCGTAGATGCTGCTCGCAGGGCGGCGCTCGAGCTCCTCACACTCGCTGAACGCCAGCTGCTGGCGCCAAGTTGACACCATGGCGAGTGTGGGGAATTCGGCGTCGCTTGAAGATTCGTCGGACATTTCCGTCACAGAAGTAACATTTTAATTTCCTCGTGAAGTAGCGCGACCAGGCGGTGTTTGGAACGGTAGTGAGATAATCAAGGTAAATGCTCTGAAGTCAGTGGGAGTGGCTCATTCGCCGAGATCCCCCCGTGCTGTGCCGTTCTGTGCGCGAGTCGTGCCGCCGCCGCCGCCGCCCGAACCTCTCGCCCCCTCTCGCCGCCATGAGCGACAAGGCCAAGCAGGAAGTGCGCGCGTCGCTGCTCATGTCCATCCTCTCGTGCCTCGTGTACAGCGTCATGTCGAACGTCATGGTGCTCGCGAACCGCTACCTCGTGGGCCGCAAGTACTTTGCGTTCGAGGAGAAGATGTTCGTGGTGCTCGCGCAGGCGGCGATCGCCGTGCTCGTGCTCGAGCTCGCCAAGATGCGCAAGCTCGTCGCGTACGACAACTACAACACCGAGACGGCCAAGAAGTGGGCGCCCGTGACGTTCTTCTTCGTCGCGATGCTCTACACTGGCACGCAGGCGACCGCGGGGCTCCCGATCCACATCGTCACGGTCTTCAAGAACGTGACCAACATCATCATCGTCTTCGGCGAGTGGCGCCTCTTCGGCGAGAAGGTCGGCGTGCTCGTGCTCGCGAGCCTCGGCATCATGCTCATGGGCGCCGTCATGTCGTCGTACAGCGACGTGGGCGGCGGCAAGCACGCGTCGCCCAGCACGCTCGCGGGCTACTTCTGGATGTTCCTCAACTGCGCCGCCACCGCCGGCTACGTGCTCTACATGCGCTACGCGACGGCCAAGTCGTCGCTCAAGATCTCCAAGTTCGGCATGGCGTTCTACAACAACCTCATCTCGCTGCCGCTGCTCGCGCCGCCGATGGTCCTCAACGGCGAGGCGTTCACAGTCTGGAGCAACCCGCTGCTCGGGAACCTCAACTTCGCGGTCCTGCTCTTCCTCAGCGGCGTCGCGGGCGTCGGGCTCAACCTCGCGTCCTTCTGGTGCGTCTCGTCGACGTCGGCGACCACGTACGCGACCGTCGGCGGGCTCAACAAGATCCCGACCACGTTCATCGGCGTGCTGCTGCTCGGCGAGTCGCTCAAGTCGGACACGGCGATCTACGTGACGTTCGGCATGGTGGGCGGCATCCTCTACGGCTACGCCAAGTTCAAGGAGGGCGAGGACGCCAAGCGCCGCAAGGTCCAGGAAGCCTCGCGCGCCCTCGACTCGAAGGTATAGCAGACACCCAGGCGTCCGGGTCAAGGCGCGCCAGCCTTCTTCCATGCATGGACGCACCGTGGCGGTGTCGACTGATTCTCTTACGAGCAGACGCAGTCGATCGACCGGCACAGTGAGCCGGGCGGCTCCGCAACACGACGCACGTTCCGCTCCCCCACGCGTTGCTCGTCTCTCTCGTTGCGTTCGTCGGCGTTAAATAGGCGGGCGGAGGCGCTCAGGACGACGCCGCAGGTCCAGCGCCGCCGCCGTGGGGAGGCTGCCGCGGGGGGTTCACGGAGAAGCGGCTGCCCAGCAGCACGCTCGAGGCGTCCAGGCGCGACCCCGCCATGTCCAGGAACGCGTCTTCGAGCGCGGACTGCGTCAGCGAGCCTGCTCGAGTGGCGGCAGCAGCAGCGTGCAGAGCGAAGAGAGGTCAGCGTCGCTGGGTAGGACCCACACGTACTGACGACGCACGAGCACGCACCGGAGAACGGGTTGTCGCCGTGGAACGACGACATGGTGGACATCGCCGACATCTTGAGCATGTGCGCCTGCAGCTGCTGCTCGCTGGCGAGGATCGGCGCCGCGTCCGCTCTCGGGGACGCGAGGAACGCCGGCGCTGACGCGTCGTGGAGCGCGCGCTTCGTCTCGTCCTCTCGCAGGAACGGGAACTCTGGCGAGGCGACAGACGACGCAGGCGGGTGAGGGCGACAGGAGCAGAACGAAGGCGTCGGGACGCGCGCGTGCGCACCGGAGCTGGGCGGCGCCGTGCGGATCATGCGAGGCGACGACGCCGCGGACGCAGTCACCTGCATGCCCTTGAACGCGTGGCTGAGGATGTTGGCCGCGAAGTCCGGGTCGAGCATCGGCCGCGTGTGGTCCTGGCCAGCGCCAGCATGTCAGCACCAGCACCAGCAGCGACTGGAGGCAGGCTGCTCACAGCCTACTGCACCTGCGTCCCGTGGATGATGCGGGGCGACGTGACGCCGGACGCGAAGCCCAGCGGCGCGTCCCGGGCGTCGTCGTCGCCGCCGAAGTGGCGGCCGCTGTGTAGGTGCGCGGCGCGGCTCAGGCTGCCGCGCGCGTGGATCGGCGACTTGAGCGTCGGCGACGAGTACGCGCTCTCGCTCAGCAGCGCCTCCCACTTGAACGGGCTCAGCACGGCGGCGTCGCCGCTGGTCTGCCGCGCGGCGAAGGGCGGCGGCGAGCCCGGCGAGCCGAGGCCCCCGATCCCGAACTCGTCGGACGTGTCGAGCGAGCTGAGCTTGGGCGACGCGAGCGGCGTCGAGAAGCCGCTGAGCGACTGCCGGCGGGGCGAGCCGGCGCCTTCGCTGCTGCTGAGCCCGGAGAACGGCGCGCCGTCGTCGCGCGGGCTCACGGGCGGCTCCGGCAGCAGCAGCTCCGGCGCCGCGGAGACGACGGCCGGCGGCGGCGGCGGCGACGCGACGCCGCTCGAGCGCTGGTGCAGCAGCGCGTAGCGCTTGACGCACTCGACGGGCGAGCGCCCGACCGCGCGCGAGACCTCGAGCCCTGAGAGAGAGAGAGAGACACACACACAGAGCAGCAGCAGCAGCAGCGTGAGCGACGCCCGAGAGAATCGCGCGTCGACAGCGGACGGCGCCGCACAGTTGACGCCGACGGGGAAGCGCTCGCCGCTGGCGGTCGAGCGCGTGACGAGCGCCACGAGCCGCTCGTCCGTGACCGCCGCCCAGGGCCCCGGCCGCTCCGGGAAGCTCGACCAGCGCTGCTCGGCGCGCAGCTCCTGCGGCGTCGTCATCCTTCTCGCTCTTTACACTTGATTAAAGTATGCGAGGATCGAACGCCAGCCCGCAACACCAGCGTCTTCTATTGCTCGCCACACTGCTGCTCACCCCGCGAACGTGAAGCGCCAGAGGCGCACGAGCGCGTCGTCGGCCGCGGACGCCAGCAGCAGCGCGCGCGCGCCCGGCGCCGCCGCCACCTGCGGGCTCCAGCGCACGCAGTTGACGTCGCTCGCGTGCGCCGCCGCGCGCTGCAGCGCGAGCTCGAGGCCGCCGCCCGGCGCCGCGCGGAAGATGCGCAGCGCGTCGTCCGCGGCGCCCGTGACGAGCCAGTTGCCCTGCGGCGCCCAGTCCACGCTGAAGACCGTGCGCTCGTGGGCGCCCGTGAGCGCCGCTGCCTGCTTCCACTCGATGGGGCTGCACGAAGAGCGGGCACGCGTAAGCGCGATGACGACGACGACGGCGACAGTGAGCGAGCAGAAGGCGGTGTCCGGATGCTACCTGCCGTCCGCCCGCACGTCGTGGCTGCTGGCGTCGCGCTGCCAGATGATGACGCTCTTGTCGTCCGAGACGGAGGCGAGGCGCTCGCCCGACGGGTCCGCGGCCACGCCCCACACCGTCGACGAGTGACCTGCCGGCGCACTCGTCAGCTCCCACTCCCTCGGTCGTCTGCCCACAGCAGACATCAGACGCACCGCTCAGCGTCTCCTTGCAGTACCAGTCGTCTGCGCAGTACGTGAGCGAGCGAGTGGGATGACGTCAGCCGCCTGCTCCGTCCAGCTCAAGCGACCTCGAGCGACCGGCCACCCCCTCACCGTCGTTCTCGGCCCAGACGCGCACGGTGTCGTCGTAGCTCGCCGAGAAGAGCAGGTCCTCGGTCGGGTGCCACGTGACGCACTTGACGTCCTGCGTGTGGCCGTGCAGCACGGAGACGCACTCGAAGTCCGTGTCCGGGTCGGCCTCCCAGATCCACACGCTCTTGTCGCGGCTGCACGTGGCGATGTACGACCCCGACGGGCTCCACGCCACGCTCTTCACCTCGCTCTCGTGGCCCTCGAGCGACGCCACCACCTCGTACGCGCCGCCCTGCTTCTCCCACACCACCGCCGTCGCGTCAAAGCTCACGGACGCGAGGAACCGGCCGTCCGGCGACCTACAGCGCGCCAGTTCGCCGGCCGCGTCAGACCCAGTGACCCATTCGCAGGCGACTCTGGTAGTCGCCGCCATCCACACCACTCAGCGCCCACGCACCACTCGCAGGCGCGGATCGTGCGGTTCTGCGCGTCCTCGAGCACGGCGACGCACTCCCAGGAGCCGCCGCCGCCGGCCGTCGCGGGCGCCCAAATACGGATCGTGCGGTCGCCGCTGCAGGACGCCAGCAGCTTCCCGTCGAAGCGCCAGGACACGTGCCACACGCGGTCGCGGTGGCCAGCGAGCGCGCACAGCTCCACGAGCTCCGCCATCGCTTCCAGCTCGAGTTGTTAAAAACACCAAACACATTTCGCAATCATGCAAATCAGCTGTACTGTGGAAAACACATAAATTGAAAGGTCGTATACTGTACTCTTCGTTCACCACCAGACACATCAATACATCACCCGTGCGCGACGGTAGGACGGCGTCCCATTCCCCAGCCAGCATGCCAGCAGCGCTCGCTCATACCAATCGGCTCGCTTCGCTCATTCGGCCGCTGTCGT
>JAASGM010000778.1:0-13322 GCA_023334215.1 Globisporangium cystogenes | reverse complement strand
GGAAGCTAGTGAGCTTCGCCACCGGCACCGCGGCGCGCACGCTCTCCAGTGTAGCAAGCGGATCCATTCCGACGTCTCTGGGGCTGCAGATCCGAGAGTGATCACTTGCAGAGGTCTCGCGCAAGCCTCAGACCTAACGGTAGCAAGGTGAGTAGGTCACAGTACATCGATCATGAACCACATTGGAGAGCTGTGACGCAAAGCGTGCGCGAACATTCGAACTTGATCACCGCGGAACTGACACGGATATTCCTTTCGTGGGATTCCGGTGTCGGTGTCGGTGTCGGTGTCGGTGTCGCCAACCCTTGAGGGAACCGATTCATGATATCCAACAGCGGCACCGTACCGGAGTGTGCCGTTGGTGTTCGTTGTAGTCGATGCTGTTGGATCGCCTCAAAAATCGACATGTTACGTGGTGCATGGCAATGCGAATCGCCACGCTTGGTTGCCGTTCGGTGACGCCTGGATGTGTCCACCCCGGTCGAATCACGAGACCTTGTCGTCCGCACGAATGCCTACTGCCGACGACGGTCCAAGTCTACAGCGTGCAATTGTGTCCTCGTCTTGTCCGTATTCGTCCATGTTGTGTGGCCATGCGTTCCCCCTCCACTCCACGAAGACACGAAGATCGAACTGATCGTATCGGTCGTGTCGGTCACGCGTGTTGACCCAGGAGCGGCGCCAGCGCCGCTCCGCAATCAATCCATCGCTTGTGACCGTCACGCACTGCTGCTTTTGCGGAAGCTCACGTACAGAGATTGCTGTCCGTTGCGAGTGTGGTGCAGCGATCTTCCCTCGATCACTCTCTGCTTACGCCTCTCGACTCTCGGTGCGGGGCTAACATCTGGCGAGGTGGCGATTAATTTTCTCTGTCTGAAGCGAGGACATCGGTTGTCGCTGTAGTCGTGAAGGCTCCTCCTCGAAGGCAGCTTCCGCCGTCCCATGTGCTCTTGCGGTGCGGTGTTGACAGCTTCCAGAATGGAAACGCCATCACGCTTATGCTCTGATTATGGTTGCTCTGCTCCCCTCCACCGCGTAGCTTTACCTGTGAAGGCGTCGCACTGTTGCGGGTAGCAGCACAGTGTTCCAGCACCATTCGCCCGCACCGCTTTCCACTCTCGCTCGCATCGCTCTCAAGCCCTCGGTTGCAGCGTGATCCTCGGACCCGAAGCTCCTCATTCATCGATTTGCACCCAACCGACAATCACCTTCACCTCGAAAGCCTCTCGTCCAATTCGAAGATGCACGCGTTCGCTGCCACCGGTGTCCTCTTCTTGGCGTCGCTCACCTCCGTCGCCGCGCACGGGTTCATCATGGAGCCTCCCGCCGCGTGGATCAAGGGCTACCCGAACAACGGCTGGGTGAGCAGCATCAACGACACGCTCTGGGGCTCGATTGACTTTGCCAAGTACGGTTACGGACCCGAAGGCATGCTCAAGCACTTCAAGGAGAACTTCGAGGACTCGGGCGTCGGGACGCTGCGCGACCTTATCATGGAGAACCAGGTCATGTGGACCACAGGGGTCGACCCGGTGTGCGGTGACACGATCAAGGACGAGAGCAAGCGCGTCGCTATGCCCGATACGGTCGTGTACTCCGGGTTCACCCACCCGGGTCCGTGCGAGCTCTGGTGCGACGACACCAAGCTCCTGTTTGAGTACGAGTGCCAGAGCAAGTACCCGGACGCCAAGGTCCCGATCGATGTGTCCAAGTGCGCCGGTACCGACAGGTTCACCATCTACTGGCTCGGCGTTTTCAGCGGCCCGTTCCAGGTGTACACGAACTGCGTGTACCTGACGGGGGGATCGGGGGGATCAACGGGTGGCTCGAGCTCGACGCCAAAGCCGGCAGCCACCTCCACAAAACCTGCGACCACGACGGCGGCGCCAAAGCCTGCGACCACGACTGCCGCGCCGAAGCCCGCCAGCTCTCCAGCGCCTGTCGCCGACGACGC
The DNA here is from genome assembly GCA_023334215.1 of Globisporangium cystogenes. NCBI lineage: Eukaryota > Oomycota > Peronosporomycetes > Pythiales > Pythiaceae > Globisporangium > Globisporangium cystogenes. The sequence goes on along the minus strand of JAASGM010000778.1, from coordinate 11,368 downwards.
TGACGACGACGAGTACACCACGGACGCCCCCGCTGCATCCACGCCATCACCGACGAAGAAGAAGTGTACTGCGAAGACCCGTCGTGCGTAAGTCGTGCCGTGTCCCTGCACGCCGACCCAGTATCCTGTCTGTGTACTCGTGCGTCTCATGCCAGAGTAGGAGGAGGTTCGAAAGCGGAAGCTGTCCAGCAGTACGCAGGTGGACGTTCGCAGTGCATACATGCTTCACACAACAGGTGGGCACTCTTGTTCTCTTGATGAGTCCGAACTTGCTCCAGCTTGGTTAACTCCATCAACTCGGGATCAAAGTGGCTCGTGTCTCGTGTTGACAGAGGACTCTAAGAGGAGAACTCAAGGCGAGCGAAGGAGCCGAAGAAGCGCGCTTTGTTCATTCAGCCGATCGAGCTCTTCATTCGCGCTGGTATCACTTCCTCTCTTTCGGTGTCGGAGAAGCGAGTGTGGAGTGCCAAACAGTTCCTCGTTTCCACAAGTCAGCACAGATGCTGACTCTCCCTTGGTTTCATCACTATTAAAGCGACAACTAGCGCATACATTTTTCAAGTCTGACAACTGACTACAAAACCTGGAAGATCTGGGTGGGTCCCAAACGATTTGAAGGATCCGCTCGTGTGGTCCACAGAAAGTGGTCTCTCAGTCACTGAACTGGTGCAGCACATTGACGCACTCGGGACTTGCCCCCTCCTACGCACACCCTCGACGCCTGGCCGACTCCGCAGCTCGGAGCCGCCGTGCGCGCGCAGCAGCAGCAGCAGCAGCAATGGCGTCGCTGTTCTCCAAGAACGAGACGGTGCGAGCGCGTCTTCTCTCCTGTGGGTGCCCTCACGAGACCGCTTCTCACCTTCGCTCGCTCTTCCCAACCGATGCGTTCGTAGGAGGTGGCCAAGTCCGTCATCAACGCATTCAAGGACAACGTGGCGAACAAGAAGGAGGAAGAGGAGGAGGAAAACGAAGACGAAGACTCGGGCGGCGGCAGCAACAAACCGAATCCGCCGCCCAGCACGTCGCCCACGCCGACTTCCAAGGTGCCCACGCCCAGCCCCGCGAAGACCCCGATGCCGCTCCCGCTACCGGGTCCAGGTCCCGGTCCGTCGTCCGCGTCTGGGAACTCGAGCGGCTCCAGCATCGACACCAACACACAAGGTAACGCAACGGCGTCTGAGACTTCCGAGGTCTTAAACTCGTCGCCAGCCACTCACGAACACGATCTCACTGGACTGGCCTTCGAACAGGGATCGAGAGCAGCGAAGGAGATGAAGACGGGGGGCCGCCTGGACTCGGGCTCGGTGCAATGATCGGCATCGTCGTTGGCGCTGTCGCCGTAGCTCTCATGGTCGCGGCGTTCACGATCTGGTACCGGCGCTTCAAGCGGTCGTCGTCGTACAGCAAGGACTCGCCCCACCGACGACGCAACGCCTCGCGCAACGAGGACACAGCAACGGACTTCACCACGATCAAAACGTCGCGCGTGGGCTACAGCAGCAACGTCGACTCGGCCCCGATGACGAACCAGAACGGCTCGTGGAACGACCCGGCGATCATCGCGAACAAGATCCCGCTCGAGAAAGTGCAAACGCATGCGCTGATCTCGCGCGGCGGCTTCGGCGAGGTGTACCGCGGCACGTACAAGGGCCAGACCGTGGCGATCAAGAAGCTGCTTCCGGCGACGCGCAAGGACCTCAAGCACATCGAGGGCTTCTTCGCTGAGGTCAAGCTCATGATTGTGCTCGAGCACGAGCGCATCGTGCAGTTTGTCGGTGTGGCGTGGGACTCGCTCAGCGACGTGTGCGTCGTGTCCGAGTTCATGGACGGCGGCGACCTGCGCACGCTGCTCATGCGCTTCGAGGTCCAGGAGCAGCGTCCGCACGGCTTCGACGCCGACAAGATCAGGATCGCGCTCCACGTTGTGCACGCGCTCACGTACCTCCACTCGCTGCAGCCGATCGTGCTGCATCGCGACCTCAAGTCGAAGAACATCCTGCTGGATGAGAGGCTGAACGCCAAGCTGACGGACTTTGGCGTATCGCGCGAGCAGTCGGACGCGACCATGACGGCGGGCGTCGGCACGTCGCTCTGGATGGCGCCGGAGGTGATGATGGGCGACCGGTACGACGAGAAGTCGGACATCTTCTCGTTCGGCGTCGTACTCTCGGAGCTCGACTCGCACCGCCTGCCGTACGCGCACGCCAAGAACGCCGACACGGGGAACAAACTCACGGACACGGCGATCCTGCAGCTTGTGTCGATGGGCCGCCTGCGCGTAGAGTTCTCCGAACTCGTGGCTCCGGAGCTGCAAGAGCTCGGTGACGCGTGCGTGTCCGTGGAGCCGAGCGAGCGGCCGACAGCGGCGGAGGTGCTCTACAGGCTGCAGCTGGCGCTCAAGGCGGTGACGCCGCAGTAGCAAGAGGACGGTAGCAGGTGTGCGATGGCAGGTCGAACGAAGTTGGCGGCTGTGGGTGTTGGTGAAGTATAAGGCTCAGAGCAACGTGTTGATGCGTTCACGACAAGAGATGGCACTACTGGTGCACGACTGCTACTTGACTCGGATCCACGGATCACTGGGGCTGAGACTTGAGGGCTCGCAGTGCGCGGTGCAGCTTGAACATAGCCTCGGACGCCGTCGGCCGCTCGTACGGGTCGAGCGACACGCACGCGTCGCCGAGTCCCCGCAGTTCTGCTGGCACCGACTCGGAGAACTGCACCTTGAGGCGTCCGAGCGACACGAGCTGCAGCACCGGCAGCCGGCGGCCCGAGTCCGATGCCTTCACCTTGGAGTACGGCAGCGCGTGCGAGTCGAGCTCCGAGAGTACGACGCCGAACGAGAACATGTCGGCGCGCTGGTCGTACCGCTCGCCCATCATCACCTCCGGCGCCATCCACAGCGACGTGCCGACACCGGCGGTCATTGTGTAGTCTGCGCGCTCGCGCGATACGCCAAAGTCCGTCAGCTTGGCGTTCAGCTGTTTGTCCAACAGGATGTTCTTCGACTTGAGGTCGCGGTGCAGCACCATTGGCTGGAGCGAGTGCAGGTACGTGAGTGCGTGAGCGATGTGGAGCGCGATCCTGATCTTGTCGGCGTCGAAGCCGTGCGGACGCTTCTCATCGCCGTCGAAGCTCTCGAGCAGTGCACGCAGATCGCCGCCCTCCATGAACTCGGAGAGCACGCAGATATCTGCGAGCGAGTCCCACGCGACGCCGACGAACTTGACGATGCGCTCGTGCTCAAGGAACGCCATGAGCTTGACCTCGAACAGGAACGCGTTGATCTGCTTGAGGTTCTTGCGCTTCTCCGGCAGCAGTGACTTGATCGCGACCGCCTGGCCGTTGTACGTCCCGCGGTACACTTCGCCAAAGCCGCCGCGCGAGACCAGCGCCGCGACCGCGATCTTCTCGCGCGGGATGCGCGACGCGACGATGTCTTCGTCTTCCCAGAAGCCGCTGGACGACGTGGTCGTGTTCGTCGTCAGGTGCACTTGCATCACGGACGCGAGTGCCGCGTCATTCGTGCTCGGGGCGAGCTCCGGTAGCACTGCCGGCAGCGGCGCTGGTGGCTCGTCAGTGTCTTCGGCGCTCGAGTACTGCGCACCGGAGCCGTCTTCGGTCGACGGTGTGAGCGGTCCGAGGTCGCTCTTGCCTGGTGTCCCAGCACCGTTGAGTGCTGCAGCGGCGGCGCGGCGCTTGCGGTGGTGTGAACGGACCCACACGAAGAACACGGTTACGAGTCCGCCACCGAGGACGCTGCCCACGACGAGGACGGCGATCGCAATGGTTGTCATCGAGCTGCCGCCAGTGTTCGTCCGATCCGTCGAGGGATCCGAGGCGTTGGTGCCATTCCTGCTTCCGGCCACGTCGGAGCCAGTGAAAGTGCCCGACACAGTGCCGTTGGTCGAGTCCGTGAGGTTGCACATGCGGCTGATCGGGTCGATGTAGTCCGTCCTGAGCGCCGTCGTGTTGGTGAGGTTGCAGTTGCCAAACTCGAGCGAGCTCAGGGTCCTGACGAAGCTGGTGCAGTTCGCGTTCAGGCACGCGGCGCTGACGTTGTCGGCGCTCAGCGGGGCCGTGAGCGGCGCCTCGTGGCACGTCGCGCTCCCCAGGAGCTCCTCGAGGTCGGTGATGTTGCACCACACGCTGATGAGCTCCGTGCCGTTGATGCTGCCGGAGCCATCGGAGGCCCCGGCCGCGCTGGAGTTGCTGTTCGTGGTGTTCGTGCTGCTCATGGCGTCGACGGCAGCAATCGCGTTCGCAGGCGGCGTTGGCTGCGCGAGCGCATGACCAGAGAGCAGCGCGATGACGACGGAGAGCAGGACGAGCGTCGCGTTCCGGGAGCGCATCGTGGTCGCGGCGGGTGATGACGAAGAAGCAGCAGCCGCCCAAGTCGCGAGTGAGCGGGCGGGCAGGTCGCCTCGCAGGCGCCAGTCGTGACGCGGAGCGAGCAGGACGCGAGGGCAGCAGCAGCGCTTGATCTTCTCATCGTCCAGCAGGAGCATCAGCTGTCACTCGGAGACCTCCCAGAGCCGAGCCAGGTAGTCAGACCAGCTTTGGTCCGACTCGATGGGCAAAATTTCAGAGATATCAACCTCCGAAGGCTCGTCAATCACCCTCGAGCCCCTCGAGCCCCAAGTGAGCGACTGCACCACTCGAGACTTCAAGCACATCAGAGCCCACGCGCGCTCCATTCACTCACTCTCTGCACTCAACTGCTTACTCTAACAGGCTTGGAGCACTCGAAGGACGTCCTGGACGCTCGGCCGGGTGCTCGGAGCTGCTCGCATGCACAGCGCGACCATGTCGCGGATCTCCTGCGAGCACTCTGACGGCGACGGCGACGGCGCCTCGCCCTCGGTCTTGTGTTCCTCCTGCGAATGTGACGCGCGACCGACACGCGAGTGCTCGGCGAGCGCGATGAGCTCCGCGAACAGCACGCCGAGCGCGCAGATGTCGTCCTCGAACGACGCCTTTGCGATAGTGCCGACCCCGATCAGCTTGGGCTCGAAGCGGCTCGACAACAGCACGTTCTTCGCCTCGATCGAGCCGTGCGCGACCGGCGGCGTCCGCGTGTGGAGGTACTGCACGGCGTCGGCAACACCCGCCATGATCTTCGCGACCTGCGGCCACGTGAGTCCGTTGTCGCTCGTCGGGATGCTGCTGCCGCCGCTGCTCTGCCTCGCGGGACTCGGACGAAGATACTTCTCCAAGCTGCCCTTGCGCGCGAACTCGGTGATGACGCAGAGGCTCTCGGGTGCGTCCCACGCGACGCCGTAGAAGCGCACGATGTTACGGTGCCGCAGCGACGCAAGAAGCTCGATCTCCTCCGTCATCTCGGGCGGCGCGGTCGATGCAACAGCTGCGATGGAGCTGGGAGCTGGAGCACCTCGTTCGGATCCTCCTCTCACTGACGCGTCGGGTGCCGCTGGCAGCGCTTCCGCCGCCCTCCGCTTCACCACGACACGCGATCCATGGTACTTGGCCGCCCAGATCTCGGACCCGCTTGCGCCGTGCGCGATCAGCTTCTTGAGCGCGAGCTGGTCCATCCGCAGCCGACGCCCGGCGACGACGTGACTCGTCACGAACACGTTCTTCCAGTCGTCGCTGTTGCTGCTCATCTCCAAGTCGGTCTCCAGGATCGCGTGCACCGGAGTCAGTGCCACCGCGCTCACCTCGATCGTCTCGTTGCTCTCGAGCAGCGCGGACGGGTCGGCGCTCGTCATCTTGGCCTCCGCCCGGCGCAGCTTGCGCTTCCGGAAGTGCGACTTGGCCGTGCAGCACATGACGATCAGCAGCACGAGGCCGGCGATCGCGGCGGCGATGATGAGCAGCGTGTAGTACTGGTTGAAGCCCGGCTTCTCAGCGCGCGCGTGCTGCAGCCAGACCGTCACGAGCTTGCCAGGCGCGGGTTCTGCCCACGTCTGCCCCGTGCTGCTGCTGCTGGACAACTGCACGCACGGGATGATCAGCGACGCGAACTGGCTGCCAGCGGCTCCTTCGGCTGCGCAGCCCACCGACGCTTCGTTCGCCAGCGGGATCGAGTGGATCGCAGCGACGGCGTATGTCTGCTTCGAGTCGGCGTCCTGCCACGAGTGGCGCGCAACGCTCAGCTCCGGGATCGCCTTCTCGTGCCCGCCAGTCGCCCAGAACGCCTGCGCGTCTGCGGCGCTCGCCACCTCGCCATCCACTGCGCACTTGAGCACCGACGTGAGGCTCGCGCCGTTGCACGCGCCGCCCGTCGATCGCAGCGCCGACGCGCTTGCTGATGCTGCAGAGCAGTTGGTCGCCGCGCATCCTGCGGCTCCGCTGAAGTCGGCGACGGAGAGTGCGATGTCGGCCATGCTCGTGCCGTTCGCAGTGAGCACGCGGACGAGCTTGTCGCCGGCGCCGCCGCGACTGTCGGCCGCGAACACGTAGCCGCTGTCCCAGAGCAGCGCGCGCTGCAGCAGCGGGTGGAGCTGCTTGAACTGGAGGTCGGCGGCCGCGAGGCGCGCCTGCACGGGCGCCGGGAGCGCCTTGGCCGCGACCTCGAGCTTCGCGGCCGAGGCGCCCGCCTGGTAGCGCTGGTAGAACTGCTGCGCGAGGTCCGCGCTCGAGCCGTTGAAGACGAACATGGTCTCGGCCGGCACGACGATGCCCGCGGTCGGGTCCGAGACGTTGAGGTCGCGGCGCAGCCTCCGCGCCATCCTGCGCGAGCTGCGGTGGATGCAGGGGGGGAGGGGGGGGCTTGTGGCGGTCTCTTGAGCTCTTGGGCACTGGGGGCGAGCGAGAGAGCGAGGCGAGCGAGGGGGCGAGCGCACGACATGCGCGTTGTTCAGTCGGGGTCCTGGGATTGGCCGCCGCACCACACAACGTGCAGAGCGAAGCCAGAAGTGAACGGCCCACTCTCGAGAGCGCCATTCGGCACCGCGCACGTGTCGATAGAGTTCACGTTGCGAGCGGTTGGTGTAGAGATGGGAGGATACGGATACTTGAACGGAGAGAATGCCCTCGTCTACGTTTACCAGCTGTATCAACTGCTTAAACTAATATCTGTGAGTGTAGTATACCTGGATATTAATGCTTATAGAATAAGTATACTATCTGGAAATGCTCTTCAATATAATATCGTGACAGCAGTGAAACACAGCCCTGATTTATCGGTTCCATATTTTCAAGCCCCGCTCAGGGAATGACGCAGCTCGCGTCGTCCATGACGCAGCACCGCTCGCACAGCTCCACCACCAAGCAATACTCGCAGCTCGGGCCCGAACGACGAACTACACGACAATGGAACTCGGTGCTCGTTGCTCTGGCAGAGTTTCGTCTCGATGCGGTCAAATGGCTGCCTTCTGCGAGTGTCTCCGCATGACTGACCGCTGCAGCTGCGCGGTTCCGACAGCTGGCATCATCGTCAGCCATGAGCCCAAGGGTGCTACAGTGGTGTTCAGCCGCTCTATCTTCTCTCTGTTCAAACGGGTGCTGCTGTTCATACACACGCAGGTGGAGCATCGAGGCATGCTGGATGTCCTCGCCGCTTGAAGAAGTGCAAGTCATCTTGGTCGCCACCACGGCCAGCTAACGCACATCATGCACATGGCGAAACGATCAAAGAGGCAAGCGAAGTGCGGGAGAAAGAGGTTGTGTCCCCGGCTCAACTTGCTCCATCTACGTGACGTTCCCTATGTCACACCAAATGCTGTCTACGTGACACCGACAGACGAAGACTATGTCGTTGACATTGGCGAATGCTTGGTGAACTAGTTTCTTTTAGTCGAGATCGACGTCGCCCACATCCGGTGATCGACTGTCCTGGATTGTGTCCAGCGGCACCAGTGTCTTATGTTCGATGTCGAGCTGTATGTTGTACCAACATGAGCGAACAAACCAACCTTATTGGCGTTGAGGGCTTAGGCGTACGAATTCGTTGTTACCGGTCGTGCGGCGAGTTGCTGTGTCCGTGCCGTCGTTGTGACCCTGTAGAGCGAGTTGGGTCCATCTAACGAGGTGTCTGTTGTAACATTCTGCTTGGTTTCGCCACTGCTATCACTGATCTGAAGTTTCACTCGTGCCCAGAATTTCACATCTCAATTGAAAGTCCGGTTTTGCATAACAATCATCCGAATCGCTGAAGTTGTTGGGGAGGCAGAGTTCAAGTCATGAAGACAACCTCAGCAGTCATTCAGCACGGTTGATGCCGACTCCCACAAGGTTCATGTTCTCCAAGGTCATCGCTGATATCGGAGACGGCGTCAACCAACACGAACTCACATTTTGAACCAGGGGAACTTCGAGTCTCATTCGTGCATGTACGCACATACGCGCCGTAGCTGAAATGGGACATCGTTGCTGTGTGCTTTAGCAGCTCGCAGTATGAATGTGCGCAGTGAAAAGGTATTCGTATCAAGACTTTTTTGGTCGGCGTGTTCAGGTATCTGTATGCTGTGATCGAGAGCGGGTATCGCCTGGATTCTCGGGTCATCAGTACCAAGTGCCCCGTATCAGCAGGAGATGTTGCGGCTTTCGCTCGGATCGTGTGTGCGCGCATACGATGTTGTGTGCTGCGGAGCCAACTTGATGTCAATAGTTTTGAAATTCGTGATGGCTCCAGAAAATACTGTCAAAAATCGCTACTCGTGCTCGCTGCACCCAATCTTCTCGCATTGCGTCACGCCAGTCTCGAATCGGCCGGCGGTCGAGCAGATCGTGCTCGCTCTCGGCTCTCGCTCTCTCGCGCTCGGCTGTTCGTGTGCAAGCAAGCTCGTCATATCCGGGACTAACAAGCCTCGAAAGAGCGTGATGCCATCCCGCGCGAGAACGAGCATGCCTGGCGTTCAGACACCAGATATTTCGCGAGCAGTGAGCCACCGCCACTTCACCCCGCGCGCTTGCTCTTTTTCGTCGTCGACTGATGCGCTGTGCAGCTTCCAGTTTCCAGCAACCCCTCGAACAGCACGCGCACAACCCGAAAAGCTCGGCGACCGCAGTGCTCAATCGTTGAGATTGGTCGCTATGCGCTCCGCCGCGAGGGGTCCTTGTCGAGCGTGCGCAACGCATGATACACGCGATGGTCGCGGAGGCTCGCGCTCGCTCGTTTGCTGTCAATATTTCGCTGGTGTCTCTCCGAAGAAAAGGTCCGACCTTGCAATTTTCTGATACTTCAATACTTCAACTCTTGCATTACTCACGCGGACTTTACAAGAAAATCCACTCGGCCGAGAGCACTTACACCCGCTCGTTTACAGCTCTTGCGTCCGTGCCTCGTACCTCGTTGCTACTTGTACGTTACTCTTGTTCGTTGCGTTGGATCGAAAAAAGATCTTGCGCGCTGTATGCCGCGTGCGACCACACACAGTGATGCTCAATTTTGCCGTCTTTGCAAGAGACGCGGCTCGCGCTCTCTTGCCAAGGCAGTGCTACTGCTACTGCTAGCAGAGCTGACCTGACCTGAAGTCGCTGTCAGCCCACGCGCAGTCGTCACGCCCGCACACCGCGCTGCGCACAGCGTGCAAACAAGGCTTTGCCTCGCAATATTTCGCTGCGAGTACGCGCGTCGTGGATTTTCAGAGCCGGCGTCGACTCCTGATCAAACCCTAGCTACTGCCATTGCTCCAGACGCCGTGCATGGTGGTGCATGCCCGCCTGCCTACTTGCAGGCGTGACGATAGCTGACAGAGACCGGCAGTGGCGCTGCCAAACGGTTCGTGGCACGACGAGGGGATGGCCGACTGCACACCCGCCTACCTCATGAACTCGTCATTCCTCATTCTCTCGCCACCTGCGTAGAGCCTCTGAAAGCCTAAGCGCTTTACAGTCGCGCAGCCGCCGCTACCGCACCACAGCGACGCCCGGCACCGACGATAGCATCGATCACACCTGAACGCCGACGCGACAGTCGACAGTCACGCGATACACAGCAGCAGCAGCAGCAGCCACCCGCACTCGAGCAATTCGAGTACCTCCCCGCCAGGACGCACTTCCAACGCCACCACCAGCAGCAACGACAACCACCGACACCGCCATGATGAACAGTGGCATTTGGTCCGAGGACGAGCATGACCGCTTCCTCATCGCGATCAAGCAGTACCCGAACGGACCCTGGACCGCGATAGCAGAAGCTGTCGGCACGCGCTCCGTGCGCCAAGTGCAGACGCACACGCAGAAGTACTACGAGAAGATTGTGCGGCGCATGCGCGGCGCGCGCAAGGAGCGCAAGACGTGGGCGCGTCTCGAGCACCGCATCGAGGACGACATCCTCGAGTTCTGCAAGATCATGAACGGGTCCCGCTCGATCCGAAGTGCCGCTGCAGTCGCTGCCGCGATCAAGCGATCACCCGGATCGTCAAAGCCTGCGAGTCCGATCAAGGAGGAAATCCTCATGGACGACGTCAAGATCAAGCAGGAGGACGTAAACCTGCTTGACGACGCTGACTTCGAGTTCGACGACGACGAGGACTCGCTCGATCAGCTTCCATCCCTGGAGGAGTCGCTCGACTTCTTCATCGCGTCGCTCGAGGGCGACTCTGAGTTCCTCCCGTGACGACCGCGCCGAACTCGGCAACAGCAGCAGCAGTGCTGACGCCGTCGATCGAGCTCCGTCGAGTGAGTGCGCATGTATGTCCCCGAGTGCGTGTTCAAGACCCGCGAAGTCGTCGGTCAAACTAAGTACCGAACGCTAATGAATGTAAATTGAAAGCGCTTTGCAGATTCTTGCTTGTTGAAACCTGCTCCATTGCAGGCAACATTGATCCGAGGCAGGTGCAGAAGCTGATCCAACGCTCGCTTCGAACTTGAGCTTCTTCATATCTCTGTCACTTTTCGAAGCACCGTGTTCATTTCGTCACAGGAGTCCGCATCAGCGCTATCGTAGTGCGTGGCAGCGTCATACCCGCCTCGCAAATTATTTGTGCTTTCGCGTCGGTGGAGCGCAGTGCGTGTACGCTCACAAGCACGCGTACAGTGACTACTGTTATTGATCGAGCGCCGTACGCAATCGTGAACGGCGGTGGTGCCGTTCGTGCTGAGGTGATGTTCGAGAAGAAAATCCAACTCGGTGCAACTTCAAGGCCGGAGTTCAGAACTCTTCGTGTCGACGAACGATTTCCGTCGGTGCAACGCTTTTGCGTGCCAGCAAACGCAACGAGCGAGCTTGCTGTTGATGGTCACATTGCGAGCCGCCATCCGGAAGTCCCCTTGAACCCAGACGCACGACGAGCAGAGAGCGCCGACGCTCACATTCCAGCCAATTATTCTAGCGGCACATCGGGCGAGAGACCTCGCACCAACGACGCTTTCGCTTGTTGGGGGGGGGGGGGGGGGGGGGGGGGGGGGGGGGGGGGGGGGGGGGGGGGGGGGGGGGGGGGGGGGGGGGGGGGGGGGGGGGGGG
>JAASGM010000777.1:0-13345 GCA_023334215.1 Globisporangium cystogenes | reverse complement strand
GCGGCTGCGGCGGCGCGGGTCTTGGGTCGGGAACGCGCCATGGTGGGGATTTGGTCGAGATTGATTTTGAGTGGGTTGGACGAAATCATGACATGGGTGTTTCGCATTTATATTTACTCGAACGGAATCATGACACGGCAGCGCTTCGTATCTCCAAGCTTGCGTTTGTCTTGTCCTTGACACTCGATGTCGTGCTGTCCTGCTGAACTGATGCATTCGGCTCGTTCGTTATTCTTATTGCAAGACGAATCGCGCTAGCTCGAGTGTGTCGATGATTCATATGAACTCGTCGAACATGAAGAACGCGGTTGAGCTAGAGTTCAAGATATGCTTCATGCATCCGCCACCCGCTCCTTGCCTTCGCAGCGGTCATCAAGGTCGGCTAGCATCACAACCTTTGCCGGCGGAGCAGCTTTGCCTTTTTGTGTCTTGGTCGACGAGGATCTACCTGGTATACCTACCGCCCAGACCTACGGCCCGCTACGACGACAGAGTGGCGAGTCTTATCGCTGAGGATGTTCATGAGCAAAGTGTCGTGGTCGGCGTCTAGTTTAGTGTGAGCAATGATACTGATGTTGATCTGGTGCAGCAGCACTGCTTGAAGAACTCGAAGCCCCAGGCGCTGTTGAGACCAGCGTCGAGCTGATACGATAGCAACGTATATGAAAGCAAGTTATTCGTTGTGTGAACGCACGGCAACTAGCCGAACATGTCGGCAGCAGCAGCAGCATACTAGTACGAGACTCGAGACGATCTTGAGTTGGCGAGGCACAATGTCTGTGAGGAAGTCGATTGTACCCTGTGTTAGAATATTGATTCAGTCCCCTCATGTATTATATAACAAGAGGACTTATAACATTGCGTGTATTTTAAAATGAAAATACAGCAAATTACAAATATGGATGCAATTAGGTTTGACAAACTTCAAGTCGTGTAGAAGTTGCTCTTCTTCGCACTTCGCACAGCGCAAGAAGAACCAGCGGACCAGCACACGCTTGTTCTTGCTCGCCGTTGTTAGGCAGTCGGGAGCAGCGAGCTGGAGTGACGACGGTACCCGTCGCTGCTGTTCGTGCTCGATCCGAGTCGGCCGCTCGATGACCAACGCCGGTCTGGTGCAATGGAGTGGAAGGGCCGATCAAGGATCGAGACCTGACAACGGAGAACCGAGAGGAAGGATCGAGACCGAGGTACCGAGATCCACGAAGCGGACCCTCGTTCGTCAAGGTGCCCACGTCACGATCTGGTCGCCGCGCAAATCGTAGGAGAGAGCCTCGACGAGAGGGTTCGTTCGGTGACAGCAGGAACTGCGGTAATAGCGCGCGGTGTGTGTGGGTGGCATGCACAGCGCACTCGCTGGAGGCTCTTCGCTCTTGCGCGCGCGGCCTAGCGTGCGCGAATGTGCTCTCTGCATCTGCGCGGGTGTGTGTGTGTGTGGGTGGGTGGTTCTGTTGGTGCTCTCTTGAGCCGCATGGTGCGCAAGGGCATGGTGTGTGGAGCTCGCTGCGAGCAGCTATAACAGACGCGTTCCCTGCGCACCGTGTTCAGAGGCCGCTGTTCGCAACCTCAGCCCGACGGCGCCGCGCGCGATTCTCCCTGCGACAAATGATACCTTGATGCGAAATCGCACAGTGGGACTCCAGTTGCTCCATCACCGCCGCACGACGCGACTCCGGTCCAGGCGCCGCTCGAGTCAGCACGGGCGAAGATCCGCGCAGAGGAAAGAGTTCAGCCCCGCTATGGTTCCGCCGCGATGCCGATCGGTACCAGCGACGACGCTGTCGCGGCGCGCCTGCATGGCGAAAAAAGGGTGGGACCCGCATGCCGTGCTCGCCTGCCCGCCCTCAGCGAAGCGACGACCGCCGCCGCAGGCAATCACGTCTTCCGAGCACCTGGACCTACTACCTACCTACCTACCGCGCGCGGCCGCCCTGCTCGCCTTCGCCGTCGCCTTCGCCTCCTTCTTCGCATGAAGAAGCGGCCGCGACACTCGGCAATCGCTCGGCGAGCGCGCAGACCGGAGGATGATGGCCAGGGACAAGTTCTCCTGCGAGCGCTACTTCCCGGCGCAGCTGCAGTTCTCGAGCGACGAGCGCGCGCAGTTCGTGGGCCTCGCGCACGACCTCGTGCGCGAGACGCTCGACGAGTACGCCGAGTACCGCACGGTGCCCTACGACGCGCGTTCGTCGATGCCCATGTCCACGTCCGTGCTCGACCCGCTCGAGTGGAAGGCCGTGCACCGGCAGGGCGACCTCACGGTCTACAAGGACCGCAAGAAGAGCAAGTTCGGCGCCTTCAGCAGCTTCGGTAGCAGCACTGGCGGCGGCAGCGGCTCGCGGCGGCGGCCCTACACGCAGCGGCTGCGGCGTCCCGACGGCGACTTCGCCACGGTCGAGTCCAAGTCGCACATCCCGACGATGCTCGTGCTCGGCCACCTGCGCGGGCGCCTGAACGACACGATGTACGGCGCGTTCGCCGACTCGGACCGGGGCTTCCGCGTGCGCACGTCGTACCTCGAGGACGGGCTCGACGACTCGAAGATCCTGTACACGTTCGAGAGCGCGAGCCTCGAGGACCCGTTCCGCTTCTGCGGGCTGCTCTGGTACGTCTACGGCAAGCAGCTCGGGCTGCGGCGGCGCGATAACGTGCTGCTCGTGGCCATGGGCACGACCACGTCCAAGCAGGGCGACCGCGTCGGGTACACGGTGATGCACTCGGTGGACGTCCCGGAGCTCCGGCCGCTCACGCAGTACAAAATCGAGCGCGCGTACGGCTCGCTTGTGTTCGTCAAGCGGCAGCTCGACGACGAGCGCGTCGAGCTCTTCCAGAAGGGCTTCTTCACGCCCATGGGCGACGTGCCCGAGTTCGCGATCGTGCTCGCGGTCATGAAGGGCATGCTGCGCGGCGGCAACGCCACGATCGAGTCCTCGCTCTCGAAGAAGCTCTTCTGGATGATGCAGGACGCCGCGCGCCTGCGACGGCAGAGGTGCGTCCGCCTGCTCGCTTGCGGTGCTCGCGTGGGTCGCTCACCACTCGCTCGCTCCTTGCTGCGGCGCATGTCGACAGCGCCAAGTCGGACCCCGAGAGCATGCGGCCCGTCGCGGGCGAGGGCGAGTGCGGCGGTGGCTGCAGAGCGCGGCTGAGCTCCCGGAGCAGCAAGGGGACGTGCATGATCTGCCGGAAGGTGCGCACTGCTGATACGGAGGCGACGCTGGGGCGTTGAGGGCGACCCTCACCACCGCTTGCTTCTCTCCTCTCCTCCGCTGCAGCTCGTGTGCTCGAACTGCCGCGTGACCCGCAAGATCACGCTCGAGGTGACGGCCGAGAGCTTCCAGCAGAAGACGCTCTGCTTCTGCGCGCTCTGCGTCACGATCGCGCGCAACACGAGCGCGCTCACGATCGCGACGCGCGAGGTGCTGGAGCAGGAGGCGTGCGTCGCCGTGTCGTCCTTCCGGTCCACTGGCTCGAGCAGTGCGTCCCTCTCTCCGCTACCACCGCCTTCGCTCTTCCTAGCTGCTCAACCGAACTAACGTGGCGTCGCGTACGCCTCGCAGGCTCCACCGAGTCTCCGCAGGCGACGACCGACTTTGCCGTCCCGAAGCCCCGCGAGAAGCCGCACGCGCTCTTCTCGCCGCAGTCGTCGTGA
Source organism: Globisporangium cystogenes (assembly GCA_023334215.1). Taxonomy (NCBI): domain Eukaryota; phylum Oomycota; class Peronosporomycetes; order Pythiales; family Pythiaceae; genus Globisporangium; species Globisporangium cystogenes. The sequence goes on along the minus strand of JAASGM010000777.1, from coordinate 9,702 downwards.
GGTCGTGCTCATCCGCACTCGTCCAGGGGCGTCGCGCAGGGGCGCTCGGCGCCGACTGGAAGCGCCGATGATAATATTAAGAAGCTCTCGCGCCGCGCTTGGACGAGCCCCACCACCCCCTCCTGCTGCTCTGCTGTCACCTCATGTGCATGGCGATCTTTGTGGCTATTCTTGCTCTTGCTGTATCTTACGAGGGGATCTGGTAAACTACAAGGTGTCCCTCGGTCACTAAAGCGAACTCGATACAACTTCCAGCTATTTTCCGTTTCGCATAGTGACGGAAGAAACGCGCTCTCCTCGTAATAGAAGCCCCTCAATCTTTCCTCCCTTCCCCATTTCTCTCTCACATCTAAAAATAGCCTTCGCGAGCGACCCGCCAGCCAGTCGGGAGCCAACCCCCCTCATTGCGCGTCGTTCGCCCTCCCGTCCGAAGCCGAAGTAGCCTACGAAGCAGCAGAAGAACGGCGGCCACCATGAAGTGGATGCGGTCGGAGGAGATGGAGTACATCTCGCTGATCGTGAACGAGGACGCGGCGCACGACTGCGTGCAGAAGCTCGGCGACCTCGGCGTGATGCAGTTCACGGACCTGAACCCGGAGCTCACGCCGTTCCAGCGCCGCTACGTGAGCTACGTGAAGCGCTGCGACGAGATGGAGCGCAAGCTGCGCTACGTGGACGGCGAGCTGGCCAAGTTCGCCATCACGCCCAAGTCGGCGGGCACGGTCGAGCAGTTCCTCGCCGGCTCGGCGGACATCCGCTACGGCTCGCAGGACACGGCGGCGCGTGCGCTCGACACGCTCGAGCGCATCCTCGAGGACAAGGAGCAGGAGCTCGTGCAGCTCAACTCGATGCACGAGAAGCTCACGCGCGAGTACAACGAGCGCAAGGAGCTGCAGGAGATCATCTCGCGCGCCGGCGAGTTCTTCGAGATCGAGAGTGCGTGCGGCGTACTGTGGGGGAGGGGAGAGAGCGGCGACTAGCGAGAGTGCGATAGTGCGAGAGAACTGACGCATAGTGTCTGATGTGCTTGCTGCTGCAGTCCCGGAGGCGCAGTCGCGGCGCGCGTCGCGGAACTCGTCGCGCGCGGGCGGCTACTCGTTCAACTCGAACTCGTCGGGCAACTTGGTGCAGCCGGGCGAAGAGTCGGCGCTGCGCTTCCGCAACCTCACGGGCGTCGTGCCCGCGGACGAGCGCCTCAAGTTCGAGCGCATGATCTTCCGCACGACGCGCGGCAACTGCCTCACGCGCTTCTCGCCGATCGAGGAGCTGATCGTGGACCCGGCGTCCGGCGCGCCGGTCGAGAAGCACGCGTTCGTGATCTTCTTCCAGTCGACCGTCATCGAGAACAAGCTGCGCAAGATCTGCGACGCGTTCCACGCGCGGCTCTACACGCTGCCGCCGATGGACGACCGCACGGCGATCGCGAACCTGATCCAGAGCAACAACGCGGAGCTGAACCAGAGCAGCCACATCCTGCGCCGCAACCGCGAGAGCTGCGTGCTGCTCTGCCGCGACCTGGCGGAGAACCTGGAGTCGTGGAAGTGGTCGGTGCTGCAGGAGAAGGCGACGTATCACACGCTGAACCAGTTCCGGTCGGACGTGAGCGGCATGCTGCGCGCCGAGGGCTGGGTCATCAAGTCGGCGCTCGACAGCGTGCGCCGCGAGGTGACGCGCGCGCACAACGCGGACGACAAGTCGATGCCGAGTCTCGTGGACCGCGTGCCCAAGCCCTGGCCGGTCCCACCGACGTACTTTGAGACGAACAAGTTCACGGAGGCGTTCCAGGCGTTCGTCGAGACGTACGGGTGCCCGCGCTACCGCGAGATCAACCCGTCGGTGTTCACGGCGGTGACGTTCCCGTTCCTCTTCGGCGTCATGTACGGCGACATCGGGCACGGGTTCTGCGTGCTGCTGTTCGGGATGTACCTGATCATGACGGAGAAGCGGCTGGAGCGCGGCGGCATGGGCGAGATGCTCACGTCGATCTACGGCGGGCGGTACATGCTGACGATGATGGGGGCGTTCGCGATCTACGCGGGTTTGATCTACAACGACTTCTTCTCGCTGTCGCTCAACCTGTTCGGGTCGAAGTTCGCGTACCCGGACTGCATCGAGCACGAGAGCAGGGAGGATAAGTGCGAGGCGCAGTTCAAGATCAACGGCAAGATGTCGTATGTGAACGCCACGGACGTGTCTGGCGGCGACAACGTGTACGGCTTCGGGCTGGACCCGATCTGGAAGACGTCGGAGAACGAGCTGCTGTTCTTCAACTCGTTCAAGATGAAGCTGTCGGTGATCCTCGGCATCATCCAGATGACGTTCGGCATCCTGCTCAAGGGCATGAACGCGCTGCACTTCAAGGAGTACTCGTCGTTCCTGTTCGAGTTCCTGCCGCAGCTCGTGTTCGCGGTCTCGCTCTTCTTCTACATGGTCGTGCTGATCGTGCTGAAGTGGAGCATCAACTGGACCGAGCGCATGGCGCACAAGGAGTGTCCGTTCAACTTCGAGGGGCCGCACGGCGGCTGCCGCCCGCCGTCGCTCGTGAACACGCTCATCAACATCGCGCTGAACCCGTTTCACGTGGACGATCCGATGTACGACGGACAGCTCAAGACGCAGCAGACGCTGCTCGCCCTCGCGTTCCTGTCGGTGCCCGTGATGCTCGCCGCCAAGCCGCTGTACCTGAAGATGGTGCACAGCCGCGCTGCGCCGCCCGTGGCGCATCACGTGGACGACGACCACGACGAGACGGCGCACATGATCCCCGCGGGCCACGGTGGTGGCCACGGCCACGGCCACGGCCACGGCGGCGACGACCACGGCGAGCACTTTGAGTTCGGCGAGATGTTCATCCACCAGGCGATCGAGACGATCGAGTTCGTGCTCGGGATGGTGTCGAACACTGCGTCGTACCTGCGTCTGTGGGCGCTGAGTCTGGCGCACTCGGGTACGAGCTGCTGCTGTTGTCGTTGGTGTGCGTTGGACGGATGGATGGAGCCGCGTGACTGACTAATGCGCTTCCGTGCAGAGCTGGCGACGGTGTTCTGGGAGAAGGCGATGCTGTCGTCGATCAACAGCGACTCGTTCATCGCGATCTTCATCGGCTTTGCGGTGTTCGCGGCCGTGACGTTCGGCGTGATCCTGTCGATGGACGTGCTCGAGTGCTTCCTGCACGCCCTGCGTCTGCACTGGGTGGAGTTCCAGAGCAAGTTCTACAAGGCGGACGGGCACAAGTTCCACCCGTTCTCGTTCAAGCAGACGATCAAGGACTCGCAGCACGAATGAGCGGCTGGAGGCGCTGGAGCAGAGGCAGACAGGTGATGACGAGATGGTCGGAGGGCGACGACATGACGGAGCTGCCTGCAGGTGCGACGGAGGAGGACGGAGAGACCAGGAGGACGAACGAAGGCGCGCTGGTCTCTCGTGTATAGCGACGGAGAGCGAGTGGCTGAGTGGAGCGTAACAGCGAAACAGCGGCGACCCACTCTCTCCATTCGGCTTTCAGCGTGGCCGTCGTGTGTCGATGATGCGGTGTTGAGTGCGCGCTGCTCTATGCGTCGCTCTTGGTCGGCGGGTCGGGCGTCTTCGTGGACGCCTTCTTCTCCATCACCCTGCGCGAAGAAGGCAACACACACACACTCTTTAGTCGGCCACTACTGGCTGCTTTTGCAACCACACGCGAGAGCCACGCACAGCTGCTGGTACTCCTTGCGCAGGCGGCTCTGCGCGCTCAGGTCCTCGATGCGTGCGAGCGCCTTGGAGTCCGCGTACAGGTACCCGGAGCCGCCGCCGATGATAGTGCAGCCCACGATCGACGCCAGCTGCACGCGGCGCGCGAACGGCCCGAAAGCTACCGAGTGCACGCACGGGATCGCATCGTCAGCGCCGTCGCCAGCAGCAGCAACAGTTGGCGAAGCTCAGAGGCGTACAGGTGACGCCCGTCGCGAGCACGGCGCCGATGCCCGCGCCGAAGGCCGAGTACTGCTCCAAGTCGCTCTTGCGGCGGTCGAACCAGAGCTTCTCCTCGAGCGTCAGGCGCGCGGCCGGGCGCTTGGGAGCGGCGGCGGCGTCAGCGCCAGCAGCGTTCTCGGACGCCATTGCTGCTTGTCAATGGCACAAAGGAGTGCACTCCTGGTACACGGCGCAGTATTGGGAGTACCTTAGATACTGAATCAATGCCATAATTGCAATTTTAGCACGCATCATGTCATGAAGAGGATCTTGGATCGTAGCAACTCGTGTCGACACGGCTTCGCCTGCACATACAGCATCCGAGCAGCCTGCGTGTTTAAGCTGGTCGCAGATCGAACAGGTTTCTGAGTACTGCGCATTTGAACCACCGCAGCAGACGGTAGCTATCTTTCGCGTCTGTCTGGAGTTGTCTGAGCAAGACATCCGCACACACACACGCAAGAAGGCTGAGCATACGATGAGATCTCTCTGCGCGGACGATCCGCGTCGGTCGCCAGCTCGCCGCTCCTTTTCGCTGAGATCTACGAGAGTCTGTGGTCGCGACGCGTGAGCAGGTGTTCGTTGCTTAAGGTGTCGCCACGCACCAGGGGTCAAGATCCGAGCTGCGCAAATGAGGAATGGCGAGGTGAGCGATGGACAAACGGGCAGTATGATCTTCTGTACTGCGATCACCTGAACTTCGGGTGTTCCCAGTCCTGAACCGAGCACACAAACACTAGCACCCGAGAGCTCTTCCTCGTGTCGTGTCGGTCGTGTCGGGGAGTCAGCGTGCGACCTCGACCTCCTTCAGCTTGAGCACAGAGAGTTGGCACAGCGACCTCGAGCACTTCTCGCTGCCTTTGTCAGGTGTCGACACCGCGATGATGGCGAGCGGTTGCGGCGCGCTGAGAGAGAGGAAGGAGCGGCCGAGCATGGAGTGTGCTGCAAGCTCGAGTCCGAGCTTAGAACATAGAGAGAGAGAGTTGGGGATCTGCGAGCAGCCTGCTGCTCAGGATCGAGGCTCCATGCTTTTCGGGTTCAGCATTGCAGCAGCACGAACACGGGCGAATCGCAGCGCCGCAAACATCGTGGCAGATTTGAAGTCTGACGTGGCGGGACGACATCCCACTTTTTCGTGCAAGTATACAAATACCAAGTGCAGCGCCGCTGATTTACCTGCCAGTCGCGGACGCCTTCAATAATGGCGACCGCCAGTGCTCTTGTGTGGCTCTGTGGCTGCGGAGGCGCATGTGATGATGACTTCCCGACACGTCCGCCCGGTTGTAGTCGCCACCCACGATGGCGAGCGCCCCCACGAAGCACGCGAGCGGCAGCGGCAGCAGCGGCGCCACGGCCACCAGCGCGCTCAGCGCCGCCGGCGACCACCTGCTGGCGGCCGCGCGCTCGCAGCGCCGCTCGTCGTCGGCTGCGTCCGAGATCGTCCTGTCGCTCGACGACGTCTTCGCGCTCGAGGACCTGGACGACACGGACAGCAGCCGGCGCTTCGCCGCGCTCCCGGCCATGCTCGACTGCTACGCGCAGCACGTGCACGACGACTTCACGCCCGTGGCGCAGCGCTACGAGCCGCGCGGCCGCGCCGGCACACGCGGCGGCGGCGCTCCGGGCTTTTTCAGCCTGCAGTCGTACGGCGCGCTGCGCAAGGGCGGCCCCGCCGCGCTCCTCTCGGCGCACTACGGCGGCTACGCGCTCTCGGCCGCGCTCTCGGGCTACTTCTACGTCGCGCTCTCGCTCGTCGTCATGCGCTTCCCGCCGCAGAGCCTCGGGCTCGCGCCGGCGACGTTCGCCGGCCTGCGCGACCTGCTGAGCCTCCAGTGGTCTGTCGTGCTGCTGCTCGGGCTGCTCTCGGACTCGTACGCGCCGTTCGGGCTGCGCCGCAACGCGTACATCATCGGCGGCTGGGTGCTCGTGGCCGCGTGCTGCTGCGCGCTCTTCGCGCTGCTGCAGTTCGCGGACGCGCTCTCGGCGGCCGCGCTCAGCACGGGCGTCGTCGTGAGCGTCACGGGCGCCATGCTCTTCCTCGTCGTGCTCACGAACGCCACCGACATCCGCGTCGTCGAGCTCTCGCAGCAGGAGGAGCTGCTCACGCGCGGGCAGCTCGTGGGCACGTACCAGATCCTGCGCATCTCGGCGCAGGTCGTCGCGCACGCGCTCGTCAAGCTCGGGCTCTCAGCGGACCCGGCCAAGCCGCACGACGTGCAGCTGCTCGTGGGGCCACTCGGCGCGCGGCTTGTGGCGCTGCACCTCGCGGTGCTCGCGCTCGTACCGATCCCGTTCCTCGTGCACCACGCGTTCGAGTCCAAGGTGCTCGTGCAGCAGCAGGTCGTCGAGACGTGCCGGCAGTTCCTGCGCAGCGCGCAGCAGAAGGCGATCTGGCAGCTCGTGGCGTTCAACTGCGTGCTCTACTTCTTCTCGTTCCTCGAGAACAAGGACGCGGCGCGCGCGCTCGCGCTCTGGGTCGCGCAGCGCCCGGACGACCGCCTGCTGCAGGCGCCGCTGAGCGACCTCGCGTTCGTGTTCGTGCTCGTGGCGTGGCGCTCGTGCGGCGGCGTGAGCACGCCCTGGCGCACGGGCACGGCGCTCGTCATCGGCTCGTGGACGCTCGTGTACTGCGTCGGCAACTCGCTCGTGGCGCTCGACGTCGTGCGCGCGCAGGCGTGGTTCCCCGTGCTCCTGAGCATGCTCAAGGCCGCGTTCCGCGCGCTGCTGCTCTTCACGGCGTTCATCCCGACGATCGAGGTGGCGCAGGTCGGGTCCGAGGGCACGATCTACGGGCTGCTGAGCTCCTTCCAGAGCGTCGTCAAGATCCTCGGCGGCGAGCTCTCGGACGCGGTCGTGGGCGGCCGTAGCGTCGCGATCAACCTCGACGACGTCGCGAACGACGCCCACGGCGTCGGCGCTGCCGTCTTCCACTGGGTGCTCGTCGTCTCGTGCATCAAACTGCTCGCGCTGCTTGCGCTCTTCTTCTGCCCGCGCCAGAAGCTTGACGCGCAGCAGCGGCGCATCTACGGCGGCTACAGCAAGCTCGCGCTCGGCGTCTTCCTCGTGCTCTACGCGGTCAGCTTCCCGTACGCGAGCTACACGCAGTACGCCAAGCTGCGCATATAGCGCTAGTCGTTGGATGGGGGCGAGCTCCCCGAGCTCCCTGCAGCAGTCGTCGCGTTCGTCATCGTTCGTCATCGTTGTAAACTGGCTATGTAACCTGTAACCTTGTTGATACGCTTGAGTGGCAGAGAGGGAACTCTGTTGGTGCTGCTGCTGCGGTGCGTTGCAGACGTTCTACGCGTACGCCTCGAACTCCCCGCGCACGAACTCGATCGCAGCCACCGAGAGCAGTGGCGTGCCGCGCTCGCTCTTCTTGTAGAACCCGAGCACCGACACGACGTCGCCCGGGTGCAGCATCTGGAGCACGTCCTGGAAGAGCTCCGGCGGCCAGTGGAGCTCCTGGAGCTGCAGGAACGCCTGCAGCGGTGTGCCAAAGACGCCCCCACCGCCCTCGCTTTCGGTCTCGAACGGCGGCTCGAGCGACAGGAACGCCATCCCCTTGGTGTACCGCCGCACGTTGCTGATCTTCCCGAGCACCTGCACGTACATGCGGCTCGAGACGACGCTCGGGTCGATCTCCGCGGCCGCCGGCGCCAGCTCGAGCGCTTGTTGCACCGACAAGTCCGTCCGAACCTGCATTTTGGCAGCGTTGAGCGTTGCGCGCACATCGGCGAGGTCAGCCTTCAGCGTCCGCTTCATCGCCAGCACGGAGTCCTTCAGGTCTTGCTGGGTCTCGAGCTCGCGCGTGGCGCGCTGCCGGTCCGCGTCGCCGCGGTGGATCCGCCTGCAGCAGAAGACGAACGTGAGCTCCTGGTCGCGCTTCGGGCGGTCCTTCAGGTCCCAGCGCGTCGGCAGCCGCTGCTTCACCGGCACGCCGAGCACCTCGAACTGGAGGCCGACGTGGCTCAGGTAGTCCTTCTTGCGCCAGTTCTTGCGCGGCGTGACGCAGACGAACGACACGGGCTCGCGGCGGCAAGTAATAGTTGCACCACCCACTTGATGCACGAGCGAGCAGAGCGTGCGGAAGAGCGGCGCGTTCCTGCTCTCGCCCCGGAACCCGTGGTACAGGAACCGGTTGTCTACGACCCAGTCGAGACCCGGAAAGCTCGCTTCCGTACCCTCTTTCTCAAAGGTGATGACGAACCCGACGCATTCGTCTCCCTCGAGGTCGGCCGATGACCACGCGCGCGTCCGGACGTGGACGATACCCTGGACATGCCCCAAGATCACCCCACTCGAACTGCGTGCCAGCTCGACAAGCGGGAAGGCGACTGACTGCGACACGAACGCCTTGGAGTCGTCGCCGCTGTGCTCGCCTTGCGTCACCTTGGGAATCTCCTCGGGCTCTCCTAGCGCGTACACATGCTCGTACTCGCCATTCAGGAGCTGAAGAGCTCCAGTCTTCTGAGCGTTCGGGTCGAGCACCAACACGTGCGCTTCGCGAGGTAGGCGAGCCAGTAGTTCGGCAGGTAGCTCGCGGGATGCCGCAGCTTCTTCAGCGTCGGAGAGCGAGAGCAGCTCCGCGAAGATCGTCAACGCCTTCGCACACTTGTCTTCGCCAGCAGCTGCTCCGCTCTCATTTCGCTCGGAAGATCTTGTCACCAGCGCCGCTTCCTCCATGATCGTAGCGTCTTCATCGTTGAGAGCGCCACTCGCGGTCTCGTCACGCTTGCGACCAGCACGGAACACCTTCCGGATGCACACCTTTGCCTCCGCGTCGGGGATCACGAGCTCTTGTGGCGCTGCATCGTCGCCGCCGACCCAGAGCCGCACCTCACGCTTGTCCGACAGGATGCTGAAGTCATCGTAGACGAGATCCGGCTGACGCGCGAACAGCGTCTCCTGCTTGCTGAACCAGTTGCAGCACGGCAGCGTGACGACGCCGACGACGCGTTCGGCGTCCACCGCGCTTAGCGCCTGCTCGAGCGTCACGTGCGCGTGCACGAGCACGACGATGGCGCGGCGCAGCGTGATGCGGACGTTCTCGATCTTGTTGCGGATCACCACGAGGTTCGCGATGCTCTCCCAGCCAACGGAGCGCTGTATGCAGGCGACAGTGAGGACAGTGAAGACGCAACGAAGGATTCGCGACCATGAGAACCACGAGCGCCAGCGTCCACTGCGCATGCGTGCGCACAGAGCTCCGCATACGACACGCACCTCGGTGGAGCGGAACTCCATCGCAGGGTCGACACTGTAGCTCTTCCAGTGGCGGAGACGATGCGCGAACATCGCCGCCGTGCGCGCTGCATGTCGACGACACGTAGGATACAAAAGAGATGAACAAAGAGTGAGACAGAAAACAAGAGAGCCCGAACGACGGAGAGTTAGCCGCCACCGCCCGCCTCCACTCAAACGCGACAGGAGCCACTTACGCGTGCTGCCGTCGCCGACTACCACGATGCCGTCCGCCTTTGAGTTGTCGACGCTTCTCTCCTTCGCCTCGAGCGCAGACTCTTGGTCGTCCAGCAGCACGTACTTGCGGACGGCGTTGAACACGCCCATGCTCTGGAGACATCAGCGGAGCAGGTTGAACCCTCCAGTAAGAGCCTTCCAATCGGCCACGTCGTCGTGTAACAGCATGTGAACCAACGACCACTCCGTCTGAGACTCCCGTCTATCTGACCCATGTGCGGACCAGTACGCACCTCCGTGATCTCTTTCGCATCCGGGTAGAGCTTGTGGTCG
>JAASGM010000776.1:0-13352 GCA_023334215.1 Globisporangium cystogenes | reverse complement strand
TCTCAGCACTCTCTGCCAACGCGCACGAGGTGGTTCGGCGTCTTCGCCGCTCGCAGAAGCGCTAGTCTCCCCAGTGTCAGCGTACACGCGGCTGGTTCGGCGGCGCGAGATGACCCACCAGTAGCACGGACCGAGGATCGCGCGAGAAGCGCCTCCACCTCGACCACAGAACATGCCGAACACGCTCACCCGCGTCTGTTTCCAAAGGTTATTTTACGTTATGCACCACAGAGCCCTCGCTTTCCTGCTCCTGCTCCTCCACGCGAGAGTCTACTCGGTCCGCTCGAGCAGGCGAGCGCGCGCCGCCGCTCCAGCCGCGAACACGCACGCGCCGCCGCTCGGACGGGCGATGGCCACTGTCTCCACCATCGTGTATCTGCTTCTCTGCCGCTACGACAGACCGATCGGCTCGATCTGGACGCGCTTACGTCGCCGTCGAGTCGGCCGCCGTCTCGCCACGCGCGATCGCGAGGTTGCCCTCGAAGTACACTTGCCAGAGCTGCACGAACACGACGACGAAGACCATGATGAGCGAACCGAAGATGTTCGCCGCGAACGTCGACGCCGTGTGGTCCCAGCCGCAGTACTCCGTGATGCTCATCTTCACCATCGGGTAGAAGTTCGTCATGATGAAGAACCCGAAGAACATCGCCGACACGTAGTTCCACGGGTTCGTCGCGTTCTCGTACTGGAAGAACCGGATGAGCGCCACCACCTGCGACACCGCGAGCGTGAAGAAGATCAGCACGTTCGGGATCTCCGTCCACGACGTCTTCTGACCGGCACCCGTGTTCGCCCACGACTTGTCCTTGCCCGTCACGCGCGCCTGGATGGCCTCAATGATCGCCATCATCGTGATGAACGAGTACGAGAACCACGTCTGCTGCGCACGCCACACGTCGTTGTTGTCCACGGAGCGGTTCGCCAGCAGGTTCAGCAGCCACTTGATCAGCATCAGCGGCAGGAACGAGTACATGAACTTCGTGCCCTTCGCGTAGATCGGCGCGTCGCCCGTGTTCAGGTAGTACACGGCGATCACCACGTAACACAGCGCCGGGATCGAGCCGAACGGGTAGAACACCGAGTCCCAGAAGAACATCTTGCGCGGGAACGCGAGCGACGGCTTCGGGTCCGGGGCCGGCACGCGCGGCGGACGCCAGTCCGGGTCCACCTCCGACTCGTTTTTCATCAGCAGAATCTGCACGGCGCCCTTCGCCCAACGCTTTCGCTGACCCATCGACGCAGCCACCGTCTCGGGAATCGAACCCTCGCACAAACGAATGCGGTCCTTCGCGTCGCCCTCAAAGTCCTTGCGGAAGTACACCGAGTCCCAACCAGACGTGTGCAGCACGTTGCCCGTGTACGCATCTTCCGTCTGCGTGCCGTACTGGATGCCGCCGATCGAGTCGAACGCCTGACGACGGAACACCGCGTTCGTACCAGCGAAAGCTGCCGAGTCGAAACCGTCACGACCGCACTGCACGGCGTCGAAGAACGTCGTGTTCTTGTGGCCGCACGGGTCGCCCATGATCGACAGCTGCGGCGTGTCCTCGAAGTACTGCGGCGTCTGCACGTACGACACCTGGTTCCACGAAATGTCGTCCGAGTACTGGCGACCGCCGCCGTCCACCGCCTCGCCCTCCGAGAAGAAGAACGGCAGCACCGCCAGCAGGAACTTCGGGTGCGGCTTCATGTCGTTATCCAGAATCAGCAGGTACTTGCCCTCCGCGCCTTCGTTGAACAGCGCGTTGTTGATGTTGCCGGCCTTCGAGTGGTGCGTCTCCGGCTTCATGCGGCCGATAAACGTCACACGCGGGATGCCGCGGTCACGGTAGTCGTAGTCATCCGAGAGCGAGCCCACGGCACAGTCGCGGCGCTGCACGCCCTTGCCGCCCTCCTTGCGCAGCTCGCGCACCGACGAGTGCTGGCGACGCCAAGACTTCAGCGACGCGTCGTCCTGCACCGGACCCACCACGCGCTCGTGCATCAGACGCGCGAGGTCGCCGCGCAGGTCGCCCGCAAACTCGATCACCTTCGTGTTCACCGACACCTTGAAGTGGTTGTTCGCGTCCCACACCGACTTGGTGTAGCCGTCGTCCAGGATGTAGATGTGCAGTAGCTCCGGCGGGTACTGCATCGCGAGCGAGTTCTTCAGCGTCTGCATCGTGTCCGTCACCGGCTCCATGTAGTGACACAGGAACACGTCGACCGTCGGCCACTGCTCCTTCGGGATCGGCGGCTTGAAGTCGTTCATGAAGCGAGCGCCGCGACGGATCGGACGCCACATACTGAAGTTGAACAGCAGCCCGAGGAAGAAGTTGAGGAACTCTGAGAACACCATCATCAGGTACATGATCCACACGACCCCCGGCACGTCGCGGATGCAGTAGCCCTCGCCCGACGCCGTGTCGAAGTTGGTCTTCGACTCGTAGCAGCCGACCTTCACCGACTCCTCGAGCTTGCTGCACGGCAGCGTCGGCGACACGTTGCTGCAAAAGTACTCCTGCGGGTAGAAGCCCACGAGGAAGAAGAGCCACCAGACGCCCGCGACGCCCGACAGGAAGTACATGAGGTGGAAGATGCCCGAGCCCGACATCTTGTACTTGCGGATGTTGGGCGTCTCCACCGGCTCCGCCGCGCGGTTCGCGATCGAGTACGTGCTCATCGCGAACGACCGGAACGACGGCTCGTAGAAGTTCGGGCGGGCCGCCATGCTGTTGTCGTTGTACCCGCGCATCTTGCCGTCCGGTTCCTGCACGCCCGCGTCCATGAAGCGGATCGAGCGCCCGTCGCCCTTCATGCTCGACTCCATCGCCATCTTCGGGTCCACGTACGACGTCGTCGACACGTACGCGCGGTGCGGCACCTGCTGCCAGCGCTCCGGCGTGTTCGTCGTCGAGTTCATCGCCACCGACGGCATCTGCGCCTGCGAGATCGACACGTTCGGGTCCATCTCGTCCGACGGCATCGCCTCGCCGCACTCCGTGCAGAACGCCGTGCCGGCGGGGACCGTCGCGAAGCAGTTCTCGCACACGAGGCGCACGCGCTCCGCCGGCATCTGCGACGCGAGCGTGGCGCCCGTCGGCAGCTCCGGGAGGTTCTCCTCTATCGGGCCGCCGAGCTGCGCGTGGCTGCCCACGCGGTTGTAGCAGATGAGCCCCCAGCGCATGGCCACCTGGTTGAGCGCGCCGACGAGCGCCACGCCGCCCCAGACGAGGAACATGAGCACCTGCGCCGACGAGTCGACGTTCTCGAGCGCCGCCTTGCCGCCGTCCTGGAAGCTGTCGTAGAGCACATTCGAGAGCGCGTCGTCGCCCACGAAGCGCGACACGCCGTCCGCGAGCATCCAGCCGCCCACGACCGCCGAGAACACGAGGTACTTGAACCGGTGGTTCTCCATCTCCTGCGTCTTCGAGCGCGACGACCACACGAGCACGAAGATCACGAGGAACGCGATAACGAACTCCTGGCGCGCCAGCTGGTTGTCCGCCGGGAAGAGCCCGACGCCATCGTGCGCGTCCACGAGCAGCAGGTACGGCCCGATGATCGCGCCCGTGAGCACGAGCAGCACGAACGGCCCCACGGCCGACACGAAGCCGACGATCGCGCCGAGCAGCACGCCCGTGCCGCCCGCCGCGCCGAGTGCGATCCACTCGTTCGTGTCTGGAGACAGGCTGCGGATCGCCGTGTACGCTGCGACGAAGCCCCTGTCGATTCGATTCCCATATACAAACAGTAAGTATAAAGTGACACCCACGCCATGACCTGTCTGTCACTACGTGACGCACATCGTGATGCCCGAGACGAACTGCGTCGTGACGAAGAGCGAGCGCGCGCCGATCGAGAGCGAGGACCAGCCGCCGAACGCCACCACGAGGCCGCCGATGATGCCGACGACCGACGCGATGATGTCTACGGCGGCGACCATCCTCTTGTTTTCTGTGTGTGTGTGTCTTTCTCTCTCGCCCTGGAGCCGACGGACTCGCGCTGGTCGCGGAGGCGCCTCCTTCTCTCGCGCACACACCCGCACGCACTCGCGCGTGTACGCTAAGTCGTCTTCTTGCCTGCTCGAGCGGCGCTTGGCGAATGAGCGCAGGCAGCAGCCGAGCGCGGGTTCGAGCGAGCGAAAGAGAGAGAGGGAAAACCAACGGACGACAGGCAGGCCCGCCGCTTTGCGCGGAAAAAGGCGACGCATACTGAACGCAAGTGAAAAGGAGGGTTTCGCGCGCACGCCAGGAAAAGATCCGGCATTTGGGTGCTCTGCTTGCACCGTGTTTTGACACTCAAATAAGCATGCTCTTTGTAAGCAGAAAAAAGTCAGGCCACCAGCAGCAGCAGCGGCGGGAGAGCAGTGTGCAAATTTTGGCTTGCTATTTTCCAGACTGTGTTTTTGTATTGTAGAATTGTTGTTGTTGTCTGTTGGGTAGACTTCAGTCAAATGATTGTTGTTCATTTCTCTCACGAACGATGCTCGCTCAAGGCACGACACCAGCAGCTGCAGCAGCAGGTTCGAGACAGTCTGCCAGCACGGAAGGAATATCACCCGCTAATGCTGCTGCTGCTGCAAACTCCAGTGTAAAGACTGCCGATCGGTCGAGAAAGCCTGTGCTGATCTCCAGCCCAGCTGGTCCACACGCCAGGCAGGCGGCGAAAAAGAGTCAGCCACTGTTTTGTGTCGAAACACGCCTCAGATTTATGGTCAGATTGCCATCACACGGCACGAAATCGCAAATCATGTGCCAATTCACGGTGTGTTTGCAAAATTTGATGCCACTATATTCTCAAAACACGGTGAGTTCTCGCACCCACTTTTCAAGTGTATGTCGTCGGGTTGCGCGCGGGGGTTTCGCAGATCGACTTGCTCGAGCCTTTCTCCTGTAAACAAGTCGAATCCTGCATAGCCCAGTCGTTTTTCGCTCCCTATCCGAACGTGAGCACCCTCGCTCACTCTGCATTCTCCAGCGAAAGGCTCGCTCGCTTGCTTGCTCGGTGGCGTTGACGACGACTCGCGCGGATCATGGCGCCTTCCTCCTCCTGCGCTCTCCGTCGTATGGCGCTCGTGCTCGCGCTCGCGGCGGCGACGGCGCTGCTGCTGCTGGGCGGCGCGGCCGCGGAGCCGCGCATCGCGTTCAACCAGACAGCGGACTACACGATTGAGGTGTCGACGCTCGACTGGAGCAACCTCGACGCGGACGGTGGCGGCTGCGTCACGTGCCCTTACACGTGCATCAAGCGCCAGACCGGCCCCACGGGCACGTCGCTCAACCTGAGTAACGCAACGCTCATGGCGTCGCTGCCGGCCATCTACTCGTCCACGGTCTCGAACGGCTGCTGCTACGCGCCGAAGACCAAATCGACGGTCATGCCGAACTGCAACGCGGAGGCGAACCCGCCGACCGCCGAGGCCTGCGGCTTCCTCTACGGCCCGACGCTCAAGTGGCGCATCGCGTCGGCGCTCACGCCGCCGGAGAAGCCAGTGGTGCGTTCTTCTTGGCGGATTTTGCTTTTTTTTCTCTTACAGAACGAAAAAGCAGAAACTTACTTTTTTTTGTGCAACCTCCAGAAAGCGATCCTGTTCGCGTCGATCGACTGCGAGAACTTCTGGGCCGTGGCGTCGACGCCCATCAAGTACACGGCCAACTCCAAGGCGGTCTCGGGCAAGAAGCAGATGAACGGCGGCTGCTACGGCGACGCGACGGGCAACGCGATGGTGCTCGCCGGCTGCCTCACGCAGGAGCTCAAGTTCGACAAGTCGAAGACGTACGCGTGGGACCAGCTTGCCGTCAAGTGCATGGGGCTCTCGGGCCAGTGCGTGATCACGAACGGCATCTGGGGCGAGCACCTCGAATGCTGCACCAAGCAGAACGGAATCATGTCGGACTGGAACAAGAAGTACAAGCTCTACACCGCGCCGGCGAAGACCAAGATCACGCTCTCGGGCCCGGCGATCACGGGCATTGTGTTCGGCGGCGTCGCGCTCATGCTCTGCCTGGTGCACTACGGCGCCAAGGTCCGCGAGCGCGCGCGCCAGACGGCACTTATGCGCGAGCAGGAGGCCACGGACGACTACGAGGAGATCATGACGCCGCTCACTGGCGCGGGCGGCGACAAGCGGCCGCTGGCGACGAACGCGCGCTCGATGGGACCGAGCTCGCTCGAGGTGTCGCTGCACGAGGGTGACCAGATCTTCCGCAAGAAGGGCGACGAGCTGCTGTACGAGGGCGACATGTACTAGGCGCCTGCTGGTCTCTAGTTTTCGGATCGCGTCCGACTCGGCCAAGGTCTTGAAGGTCTCCGGTCGGCTGTCGAAGCAGTCGTCGCGCCCATCAGTCAGCCATCAGCTCTTCAGCTCTTCAGCCGACGCGCTGACTCCCCCCTCCCCCTCACACACACGAGCGCGTACGCACCCTCTCTGCATGCGCTCGTGACTCGCTGTTCTCCTCAACGCTCCGCCGTCTGTAGTTTAGAACCGGAAAGCAGCTCCCCATCAAATGCACCTCAACCCGCTTGCCTCTCCCCGTGTTGCGGCTCAGATCTGGTCGAGCGCGTCGGCGCTCAGCCCCTCGTAGCACGTGAGCCCGGACGCGTTCTGGATCGTGTCGCTCGCGCCTTTGCTCTTGAGGTACTCGGCCAGCTCGGCGTGTCGGTACTCGACGAGGTAGTGCAGCCCCGTGTTGCCGTTCATGTTCTGCAGCTCCGGACCCAAATCAGGCTGACGATTTCCAACTCTGTCGCGCGGCCAGCGGGACGCACCTGCAGGTTCACGTCCGCGCGCCGCCGCAGGAGGAACTTGGCGAGCCGCTTGTTGCCCTGCTGGCACACGAGGATCAAGAGCGAGTTGCCGAAGTTGTCGCGCGCGTTCACGTCCACGCCGCCGTCGAGCGCGTTCTCCAGCTGCGCGCAAGCGAGCGGCGTGAGGGATCGCCCGCCACCGCCTGCGACCGGCAGCCACGCACCCCTTCGAGGTTGTTGTTCCGCGCGCACAGGACGGCGCGGCTCACGCGCTCCTCCATGGACAGCTGCGCGTCCGCCGGGTCGCCTTCGAGCAGCTCGTCGAGCGGCGTCGGACGCGCGCCGCCGCCTGCTCCTCCACCCGGGTGTCCGACAGGAGCCTCCGCTCGCGGTCGCAGGCGCTCGTACTCGGCCCAGATCGCCTTCTTCTCCTGTAAGTCGGCGTTCGCCTTGGGCACGAAGTGCGCGCGCAGCTCCGGGATGAACTCGGGGATCTCGTACGCGCTCGCGTCGGCGGGGTCGAGCATCCCCACGGGCGTCGCGGTGTTCGGCTGGTTGATGAACGCCGAGCGCGGGCCCTCGGTGCGCGCCGCGTACACGCTGCGCGCGAAGTTCCGCGGCAGCCTGGACGCCTTGAGGCGCTTCCAGCCCTCGCCGGGGTTCGTCGGCCGCGTCTGCGCCTTGTGCGGCGGTAGCAGCTGGAGCTTCGCCATCTTGGTCGCCATGAGCGACGCCTTCGCGCGGTCGCTCTCCTCTGTCAGCGCCAGCATCTGGTCGTCCCAGTCGAGCTGGAGCGCGTCGTCGTCGCCGTCAAGATCGTCGTCGCCGTCATCGAAGGCTCGCCGGTGACTCTCCTTGTGCAGCTGGCTGGCGAGCGCCTGGCTGTTGACCGCGGACTCGAGCGCGGTGAGCCCCAGCTTGTCCCGCAGGATCTGGAGGAACTGCTCGTCGTCGAGCAGCACGCGTGTGATCTGCGCCAGGGCTTCGTCGTTCTCCTGCTTCTTGGTGTCCAAGGCGTCGTCGCTCGCGGTCGAAGCTGTCGACGACGCCGACGCTGACGACGCGTCGCTGCGGCTCGTGAGGCTCTCGAGTCGGTCGTCCGGCGCGTTCGCGCTGTCGCTCGGCTCGCTCGCGCGCTCCTGCCAGCCGCCGGGACGCTCCCACGAGAACCGGTGCAGCGGCGGCAGGTGCGCGTTGAGCGAGTGGTAGAACACCACGAGCGCGTCGTCTGCCGCGAGCTCGCGGAGCTGCCAGTCGCCCTGCTCATCCCGCACGACCGACTGCTGCATCCGGGCCTCCCACTCGCGCAAGACGGCGTCGCCGCCCGCGACCGCAGCGCTCAGACGGTCGAGCTTGCGCACGGCGGCGGCCGCAAGCTCCTGCTCGACGCGCTTCTGCTCCTGACGCTTGGCTTCGAGCAGGAGGCGGCCAGCTTCGAGCTTCTGCTCGATCTCCACGAGCTTGGCCTCGTACTCCTTCTTGCGCCGCCGCTCGTCCAGCAGCGCCAGGTACGCCGACAGTTTGGCCGCGTGCACGCCGGCCATGGCCTCGTGCGCCATGGCGACAGCGAAGTACATGGGGGAGTTCGAGCCGCACGTGCGCTCGCTGCTCACGATGTACAGAAAGTCTCGCTCGACGCGTCTCCGGCACAGCAAGACGGCCACGTGCTCGGTCGAGTGCCAGCAGAAGCGGCCGCACACGCCGGTCGCGTTCGGCTGGGCCACCAGCACGCTGCACTCCTGTGGCTCGACGTCGAAGTTGGGCGGCAGCGTGTCAGCCGCGAGCCACCACTGCCGGAACGCGTCGCGGTTCGTCTCCGGCCAGAACCGGCGGTGGCCGAACGGCTCATCGAGCTGCAGCACGTGGTCCGGAGGCTGCGCCGCAGTGTTGAGCACCGCCATGGTGCACGGCATCAGCGCGTCGAGACGCGACTGGAGCGGCGCGTTCACCAGGCTCCAGGTGCACGACGAGACGCGACAGGGAGCGTGCAGGAGCCCCGCGTCCAGCAGCGGCAGCGGCGCCGGCGGGGCCTTGGAGCCCACGTGCCACGCGAACCAGAGCTGTGAGAGCAGCGGCGAGTCGAGCGCCAGCACCACAGACACGAGGATCGCGTTCGACGACGACAGCTGCGCGTCTCGCGCGTACATCGCGACGACTTTGGTGAACTCGGTCGCGACGCCATCGTTCTCATCATGGGGGTACGTCCACCAGAGCACGCGGTTCTTGCCCGTGAGCGTCACGCCAGGCACCAGGTCGAGCGAGTTCGGGGTCCAGTCGGACTGCCACCGACCGCAGACGAGCAGACTGAGCGGGAGGACGCTCGGCCGCTGCCGCTTCTTCCTTGACTCGGGTCGTCGCACCGGCGCCGGGCTTGAAGCTGCTGCTCCAGACGGGGTCGTTAGGCGTCGGCTGCTGCTCGCGAAGCTGGCTTGGGACGGGTCGAACGCTGGGACGATCGCGTGCTGCAGCGCACGCGCCGTCGAGACGGACTGGATCTGCGAGTAGCCCTGGGAGATCGCGGCCTCGTCGCGCCGGTCGCTGAGTGCGTTCGCCTCCAGCCCGTCATCATCGTCGCTGCCGTCGCCGCTGTTGTCTCCGCGCTCTTCGTTCCGCTGGAGCTGCCGCTGCTGCTGCCTGCGCGTCTTGGCGAGCTGGTGCGCGTTGAAGTGGTCGAGGTTCGTGAGCCAGAGGTGGTTCACGTCGAAGACGAACGCCTTGCTCTGGTTGCGCTTACGCGTCTCGGCGAGTGTGCGCAGGTTCTCGAGCTCGACCTGCTCGAAGAACTTGGCGAGCACTGGGTGGCGCGTCACGACCGGGATCACCCTGAGTTGTTGCTGCTGCTGCTGGGGCGACCCGACACTCGTGTGGCGGCCGTGCAGCAGCGCCTCCTGCTCCTCCTCTTGCGCGCGCTTCTCGTCCTCCTTGAGCTGCAGGAACGCGGCCCAGAGTGTCTCGCGATCGGACTCTGATCGGTACTTGACGAACAGGTCGTCTGAGAGCCAACTCTTGGGCCCCTGAAGCTCCAGCCCTCGCGCAATGGCTGCCGGGTCCTGTCCGCCGCCCGGCGGCAGCACGCGGTTGTGGTGCTCGCACCCCGTGAGCTTGTCTGGTTGTGCCCAGCACGCGTTGCACATGCGGCGCTCCACCGTGTGGTCCGGGCGCTGCGACGGCGATCCCGCGGCGCCGCGCAGCCCCATCTTCCGCAGCAGGATGCTCACGTTGTCGACGTCGCGCAACGCCTTTTTGACGGCGTGTGTGGGGGACCCGAAGCCCGGCTCGGGCTTGGGCTTACCAAGCGACCGGTACAGCGGTGACGCGAGCAGCTTGGCGCCTGCCGCGCGCCGGTCGCGGTTCGCCTGCTTGGCGGCGGCGAGCGCTTCGCTGCGCTGCGGCTTTGGGCTGCGGTCGATCGACGGGAGCGCGGCGCCTGGGATCGCCGTCGATACGCTCCGGAGCGCATGGTCGCTGCTCGCCGCCGCCTGCAGCGCGTAGAGTCGCGGCAGCGCGCGGTCGTCGTCCTGCGACTCGCTGCGCGCCGGCGAGCGCGGCGGCGGCGCCTGCACCACCAACGCAGCGCCGTAGGACGCGCGCAGCTCGTCGCGCGAGACGCGGGCATCGTCGCTTTGCCTGTCGGAGCTGTTGCTGACGCCCTTGGCACCGCTGCGCGCGAGGGCCACGCGGTCGCGCGCCGCGAGCTCCTGCTGCTTCCGGTTCTGCTGCTTGAGGATGCGGCGCGCGCTCGCCTCGACGCTCGTGAGGAACTGCGAGAGCTGCTCGTCCATGCGCGTCGGTCGGGCGGGCAAAGGTTGATATACTTTGGATCCGAAGCGTCACATTGGATATTGAAACGGCTCCGGAGGCGAGGTGGACACTTTCCCGGTAATAAAGTGGACACTTGATTTTCGAAAACTACGCAATCAACTACTGACAGCTTCTCTAGAACTTGTACGTCACGCGCGACTTGAACGCGTCGTAGCGGCACTTGCCGTACGCAAGGAAGTCAAAGTCGATCTCGGACTGGGACGCCTGGATGAAGCCCCAGAGGCCCCAGAAGAGGTGCGACGCCAGACTGTACGAGTTCGCCTCGCGGCGCAGCGCCTCGACGGCCTCGTCGCTCACGAGCGCGTCGTCGCCGAGTTCCGCCGTTAGGTACGCGCGGCAGAAGTGGCGCTGCTGCTCCGCCGTCGGGTATTTGGTGAAGTCACCCAGGTGCGGGTTGACCGTCTTGTGGTAGTCGTACCCCCACTCGCAAAAGTGGTTTCCGAGGTCGTAGCCGCGCGGGTTGTACGACGTGTACTCAAAGTCAATGAGCACGACGCCCGCCTCGGTGCTCATGATGTTGCCGTACTGGAGGTCGTTGTGGCTCAGCACGAGCGGCGACGGCACCTGCGCGAGGATCTCCTCGAGCTCCTGGATGCTCTGCGCGACCTCGTGCAGGTCCACGACGCCCTGGAACTTGTCGCCCGTGCACTTCTTGCGCGCGACCTCGAGCAGGCGGTGGATCTCGCTCAGGTGGCGCGGCGCGCGGTCGATGTCGACGTCGATGTGGTGGAACTCGTGCATCTTGCGGGCGATCTGCGCCGAGAGCTCCGGCTGGCGCATCATCTTGTTCGTGAGCGTGACGCCGTGCAGGAGCTTCTCGACGCGGCCGTTGCCGAACTCGCCGAGCAGCTTCACGCCGATGTTCTTGGCCGAGAGCAGCTCGAAGAGCCGGGTCTCCTCGTGCCGCACGAAGAACGAGTCCGTGCCCTCACCGTAGATGCGGACGAGCACGTCCGAGTTCTCGCCCTCGGGCTTCGTCACGGCGAAAATGAGGTTCGTCATGGCGCCGCCCACGTGCGTCACGTCCACGTCCACGGCGCGCGCGCCGGCCCAGCCGGGCGTGCACTCGGCGAGCGTGCGCACGATGGACGCCTGCAGCTTGAGCTTCTCCTTCTCGAGCGCTCCGGCGGCGGCGAGGAACGGGCCGGCGACGACGGTGGTGGCGGTCGGGGGCGCCATGAGAGGTGGGTGACGAGAGAGGAGAGCGGCGGCGGAGAGCACTTGCGCAGGAACCGGCAAGTTGGCGAATGAGAGGCACCACCTGGAAGAAGAAGGCGAGGTTGTTACCGTGGCGAGGCGACTAAGTGCGGCGAGAGAGAAAAACGTGTTCACGATGCGACATGTATCGACTTTGCATCTTCAGCCTGTATACTTTTTGTCGAACACGTGGTCCTTTTCAGAACCCGCTTGGAAGCCATCGTCTGCGTCTGCACCGCCAACCAATCGAATCTGCCAAGTCGACTCAACTCGACTCGTGTCGAGACGCCCGCTGAGGTACAGTATGTTGTATTGATCCTGGGTCAAGATCGATGATCATGATGCACTCCCGCACATTCTTGACTCGAGAGTATCGCGCGCAGGTTGCCGCAGTCCGCATCTGGAAGTCGTTGACGCCGTGCGGGTCAGCTCTCTCGTTCCCACCGACCGCTTGAGATGGGCGGCGCGTTCCTGCTCCCGCCCGGCGGTGACCAGTCGAACAGGCGCCAGTCAACAAGCGGATCGACCAGATGCTGTTGAGCAAGGCTGGGAGCGAGTCGACCTGCTGCTGGTACAGAAGGATACCGAGTGCGGGTGCACAGTCCTTGGTGTCATCTAGCGATCCTTCGCGCGCTTGGAGGACAACGAGAGCGAGCAAAAGTTCGCACCAGGACGACGACGCGGCTGCACCGCTTCTCCGTGTTCAGCTGCGCGCTCATCTCATCCCCCTCACGTCGGACACGCCGTTCTTGTATTCGAGGGAGGAACGATACGACGTCGCTTCAGCTGTACGCCCAACAGTGTAAGAACACGGTACACAGGAACACATTCGAAGGCGGAGAGCGACACCAGCGCTGTTGTCGTTGTCAACCAACGTATCGGGCTGGTGCGCAGACCGCAGGTCTAAATCTCGCGCCGGGTGTGCGATCCTTTCCGATAAGACTCATTCTACTTTGAGTGAACACGCGATGCTGACCGCGAGTTTCCATCGCGACTCGGAGTTCTGCCCGGAGGCACAGGACGCACGTCAAGTTCTGATCGCTGAGCTCTCCTCTCACACAGTCGACCGACTCACTTGAGCATTCGCGCACCAGACCACGGAAGTCGCACACAGTCGGCACTTGAACACTTGAGCTTCGGCGCGCGTCGAGAGCTTCGCGATGAAGCCACCGCAGCAGCAGCAACCAGGCCCACCAGCCCATGTTCTTAAGAAGCGCAAGTCGTCGTTCAAGGAGTTCATCCGCGACCCGTGGTGGCGCAACCGCATGCTCCTCAGCATCTTCACGGTGTTCCTGCACCTGCTGGCGTGCTCGTTCTACTCAGGGATGACCAAGCTGTACCTCTACATCAGGGATGCGCCTGGCCTGAAGATTACGATGAGCGTCATTGCTGCAGATACGGCTCGCTACTACGACACCGTCATCGCGGTGTCCGTCGTACTGGCGCTTTTCCACGGCTTTGCGATCCTCGGTCCGTGCTACTGGTGGGTCATCTCGCGCCGCCGAACCAGCCGCGTGTACGCTGACACTGGGGAGACTAGCGCTTCTGCGAGCGGCGAAGACGCCGAACCACCTCGTGCGCGTTGGCAGAGAGTGCTGAGA
>JAASGM010000775.1:0-13354 GCA_023334215.1 Globisporangium cystogenes | reverse complement strand
GGTTGCCGAGGGTTGTCCGCTTTCGCGAGTCGCTTACTCGCACTCGCGACTTTCACTGCTGCGTTCCTCTCGAGTTCAAGATCATCCTCGCTTGGGAAGCATTCACCCGAACGAGAGACCTCGGCTTCGTTCACAAGTTAAGTGCTGCCAAGCAAAAAGTGAGTTCCACAAACACATGAAGCAGTCGTTCGACATTAGTACTTGCCGTTAGTATGCGGGAGTCGACTCTTCATGTCAAACTTCCGTGTCAATGCGTGGTCCACACGGCCCCCTGTTTTTCGTCGTCTTCTCTTCCGAGTCACTTTTCGCCAAAGTTCAAGCGCTGGCCACCAAGAGAAGGGAGGGAGAGGACGACGGCGGCGGCGACGGCGACAGCGCGCGACGTGTGACGCTCCTTCCACACACCCCAAGAGACCTAAAAAGGCCCGCAGCTGCCATGACGAAGCACGCGTGGCGCTCGCTCATGCGCAGCGTGCTCGTGTTCACGAACGTGCTCTTCCTGCTACTCGGCTCGGTGCTCGTGACGCTCGGCGGTGCGGCGCAAATCTGCGACGTGTGTTGTCTGCGCGGGTGTATGGAACCTAATCGGGCATCGCCTTCGGCTGGGCAGGCTACATGGTATCGCTGCCGGACGTGAACGAGTTCTCGGACGGCGGCATCACGAGCGCAATCATCACGTGCGGCGCGCTCATCATCACGATCGCGCTGCTCGGGTGCTGCGGTGCGCAGTGGGACAGCAAGGTCTTCCTCTTCCCGTACGCGATCCTCGTGGCCGTGTCGGTCGTGGCGCAGCTCTCGCTCGCGGGCTTCATGTACCACGTGCACGGCACGCTCGTGGCGGCCGCGCAGGTCAACTTCGACCTCGCGCAGCTCTCGGCGAGCGACCAGTCGATCCTCAAGTGGATCAACCGGCGCTTCAAGGACGCGTACAACCACTGCGGGCTCGGCGTCGAGGTCGACCTGACGCTCGGGCGCCAGGCGCTGAGCGCCACGTGCGAGAACCCGGACTTCGCCTGGTTCGCCAAGTTCGTCGAGACGAACTGCCGCATCGGCGCCGCGGAGCTCACGCCCGGCAGCGACTTCCTGAGCTGCGCCGGCGCGAACTACAGCCTGAGCGACTCGATGACGGAGCACACGATGCTCTGTGCCTGCGAGTCGCGCATGGTGCTTTGGGCGGACGACCAGTCGCTGCTCATCGCGGTCTTCATCTTCGCGATCGTGTTCTTCGAGATCGCGCTTGTCGCGCTCTCGTGCTACGTCATGTTCTCGCGCCGCGGCCGCCGCCACGGGTACCAGGAGATCCGCATGCCCGTCAAGCAGCAAGCGGGGCCGTTCAACCCGCACCCGCGCAACTTCTACAGCCAGCAGCAGCAGCAGCCGTTCAACGCGCCGCAGCAGTCGTACGGCGGCTACAGCCAGCAGCCGCAGGTGCAGCAGCCGCAGCAGGCGGGCGCCGTGTAGAAGACCGACTGCCGCGCATGGTGGGGGCACGAGAGAGGGGGAAGGAGGAGGAGGAGATCAAGTTGCATGGGAAGTGAAGCGTCGAGGTCGTCCCGACCGGTTTTGCGACGCAGGTGAATGACAGAAGGCTTGCTTGTCGAACTCGGGAGGTGGGTGGTTGCTCTGACTCGCCGGCCTTCTACACGAAGACCGAGAGGCTGCAGCTCATGGTGCCGACCGCGAGCGCGAGCACGGCGACGACGGCGGCCTTGTCCGCGGCGCGCGCTTCCTCGCGGCAGATGCGCCAGAAGAAGACCGACGGCAGCACGAGCCCGAGCAGCGTCACGGGCACGAGTAGCCACCCGAAGATGCTCAGCGCGGTCGGCCGGAGCGCGTAGCTCAGGAAGAACGTCGCCAGCACGATCGCCGTGCGGCTCGCGAGCTTCACGGCGGCTTCGACGCAGCGCGCGCTGCTGCGGCGGCGGATGGAGCCGACGCCGCCCGCTTGGACGTGCGGCAGCGACGACGGCGGCGACGACCGCCCGGCGTCGCCGCACGGCGCGACCTGGAGCAGCCAGCGCTCGAACGCGCGCTGCAGCGGGAAGATGGCGACCGCGTACGAGAGCAGCAGGTGGATGACGTAGAGCACGACCGTAAGGTTGCGCACGAAGGCGTTGCGCATGTTGAAGAACACGGGCGCCTGGAGCGAGTCGCCGTAGACCGCGAACGTGACGGCGCAGATCGGGAGGTAGAGCAGCGCCATGGCGCCGAGCTGGCTGAGCGCGACGACGCGCGCACTTTCGCGGTAGTCGTGCATCGCGTTGTAGACCGTCGGGACGACCGCGTGGCAGAAGAAGCCGCTCGCGAGCAGCGAGAAGCTGTACGAGAGCTTGACGACCAGGCTCGCGCCCGAGAGGTCGGGCGTCGTGAACTCGAACGCCGGGTGCGCGAGCGCGATCTGCGTGAGCGGGTACATGGCGTCGCCGAAGATCACGGCCTCGATCCAGAACGCGAGCGCCACGTTGAGCGCCGAGAAGAGCGCGAGCGCCTTGAGCGACTTGACGAACACGTGCAGCCACGCGCACGCCGTGACGAGCACGAGCACCGTGCCGCCCTGCAGCCCCGTGATGCCCGAGACGCACGCCGCCGCGAGCGACAGGTAGCCTAGCGCCGCCCATGCGAATGAGAACGAAAGCGTCAGTCGTTACTCTAAACGCTCGTGATGTGATGTGACCGTGAGAGAGCTGTACGCACCCGTGCACGTGATGAGGAACGTCGCGTGCACCAGCGCGGCCGTGGCGAGCCGCCCGACGCGACCGAAGCACTCGAAGCCCAGGTCGCTGTACGAGACGTGCGCGCCGCTCGCCCAGCGCACGACGTCCATGGCCTCGATGAGCAGCCGCGACGTGTACGCGCTCACGGCGGCCGCGAGCGCGAGCAGCAGCACGGCGTACCAGTCGAGCTCCACGAGCGCCAGCGGTAGGCAGAGCAGCCCGGAGCCCGTCATGTAGGACACGAGGTGCGCGCCGCTCTGCCAGCTGCCGAGGCGCGTGCGCAGCTGCGCCGAGCCGCCGCCGTCGCGCCGCGTGAGCGCGCCGTAGCCGCTGAGCGACGAGCTGCTGCCGGCCGAGAGCAGCGCGCGGCGGGTGTCCGGCATCGAATCCTTCGCTCCTTCGCGTCAAAAAGTGAGCCAAATCGCCACGAAATCGCCACGAAATCACCAGAAAACCACCACGACATCGCCACGAAATTAATACGAAACCACCACGAAATCGCCACAAAATCAGAGTACCACACTTTCTCTCTCTCTCTCTCTCTCTCTCTCTCTCTCTCTCTCTCTCTCTCAACGGCCCTCGTCGTCGTCGTCCGAGAGTCCGAGGCGGCGCAGCAGCAGCAGCAGCAGGTAGGTGCCGAAGCCGATGAGGAAGCCCGCGCCGGTGTTGATGCCGAGCGCGCCGCCCGCCGTGAGCAGCAGCAGCAGCGTGTCGCGCGCGTTCGCCGTGTCGATCTTGAGCCCGACGGCCGCGAGCGTCATCCCGCTGAACACGAGCAGCACGCCGAGAACGGACTGCGGGAAGACGCCCGTCTGCAGCAGCGTCACGCACGACGAGCCGAAGAGCAGCGCGAAGAAGACCTTGAAGGAGCCGAGGAAGACCATGGAGAGGCTGCTGCGCGCGCCGAACGCGTGCTGGGACGCCAGCCCGCCGGCGCCGTGGCACACGGGCAGCATGCCGAACCACGAGAACAGCAGGTTGCCGCCCGCGAGGCTGAAGCAAATGCGGCGCACGTCCGCCGAGAGCTTCTCGAGCGCCACGACCGAGTTGAGCAGCGTGAGCGGCAGCTGCGGCAGGAAGAGGTACGTGAAGCCGGTCTTGAAGTCGCTCGCCGACGGCACCACCGGCGCCGCGAAGTCCGGGCCGAACTGGAGCGCCGGCAGCTTGTACTCGGCGCGCAGGTCCGTGTACTGGTACACGGCCACGGCCATGCCGTACGCGAAGAGGATGAGCGCAATCGGCACCTTGCGGCTGCGCAAGAAGGCCACGCAGAGCGCGCCGAGCACGACCGACACGACGACGCTGTCGATCCCCCACCACGCGACGTCCGCGCTCGCCTTGGCCTTGAAGCTCGCCATGTCGGTCGCGGCCGTGAGGTCGAGCCGGAGCACGTACGCGGCCTTGAAGCCGCTGATCATGACGCTCAGGCCCACGCCGAGCTGGATGCCGCGCACGATCGCGAGCGGCACGAGCTTGGCGACGACCGTGATGAGGTTCGTGGTCGCGAGGAAGAGCATCGCGGCGCCCGAGATGATGCCCGCCGCGAGGATCTCGTGGTTCGAGTACTTCTCCGCGATCGCGACGGCCGCGATCGTCTTCATGGGCTGCACCGGGATCGGCACGTTGAAGTAGAGCGACAGCCCGGCCGTGAAGATGCCGGCGAAGAAGAGCGCGGGCCCGAACTCGATCTGCGGCGCGCCCCCCACGCGGCCGACCGCGAGCGCCGTGAGCAGCGGCAGGAAGAGCCCGATGTCCCCGAACGCGCCCGAGACCTCCTGCATGGTCGCGAACTGCCGCAGGTACGCGGCCCAGCCCGGCCGCAGGAAGACGAACGCGCGCTGGTGCCAGGGCAGCCCGTCCGTCGGCCCCGTGACGCCGGCGAAGCGCGCGTCGGCACCGTCGCGCGGCAGCAGCTCCTGGCGCGCGCGCGCGTCCTCGGGCGTCGTGGCGAGAGAGTAGCGTTCCCCCTGGAAGGCGTTCGCGGGGCTCTTGAGGTCCATCGCTCCGCTTGGCTGCTGGCGGGCGATCGGCGAGTGACGCGAGCGAAGTGGGCGGCACGCGCCGACTGTGAGTGAATGGGTGTTCGCATTCACTGGGGTGAGTTCGATACCGACATACAGAAATCAAGATCACGAATCCAATCGATCGATGGCTGATGTGCGGGAATAAGAAAGAAATGAGTCATCGGGAACTCAGTCTGTTCAAGCATCGTCCATTCAACTGGCGCCGCCTCCGCACGGCGAACTCGGCTCGCGGACCCCACGCCAGCGCTCGCTCGCTCGCTCGCTTGCCAAGCTGCCTGTCAACCTGTCTACCTGCGCCTCACGAGCGTCGGCATCTCGCTCTGCAGCCGCGCTTACTGCTGCTGCTGCGGCGGCTCCCACTCGAACGGCTCGGGCGGCTCGGCCTCGTTCTCGGCGCCCGCGCCGGCCGGCGCCTTGACCGCGTCCACCTCCTCCTTCTCGTCCGGAGTCGTGTCGCGCAGGATGATCACGCCCGCCGAGCGCTGCGCCGGCAGGATCGGCACATACCGCTGCGCCGTGTCGAACGCCACCATCGCCTCCTGTGCTAACGTCACGCGCGCCGGCGTCGAGAACGCGAACGCGCTCGGCTCCTTCGCGGCAGGCGCCGCCTTCTTCGGCGCCGCCGCCTTCTCGCCCTCCGCGTCCACCTCCATGGCTTCGCTGCCGGCGGCGGCGGCCTCGCTCTCCTTCTTCTCCTCGTCCTCCATCTTGACGTCGCCGCTCTTGTCCGCCTTCTTGTCCTTCGCGTCGTGCTTGGCCTGGCGCGCCTTGGCCTTGGCGGTCGTCGAGAGCACGGCGGTGGCCACGAGCTCCTTCTTCTCCTCCTTCTTCTCCTCCAGGCGCTTGGGCGTCGCGAACAGCGACTTCTTCGCGTGGCACTGCATCGTAAAGTGCTTGGGGAGCTTCAGGTCCTTGTTCAGCCCGATCGCGTACGTCGACTGGAACGAGAGCTCGAGGAAGTTGAAGAGCGGGTACCAGAACCAGTGCTGCGCCCACACCGCGAGCCCCACGACCGACGCCATCTTGGTGAACCCCATGTGGGACTGCAGCGAGATGACCACGTTGCGGCCGCCGGCGTCCAGGATGCCCTGCGCCAGGATCGCGCCCATCTTGGTCATCGTCGTCGTGTGCTTGTCGCTGATGAGCTTGAGGATCTTCGCGCGGATGCCCGCGACCTTCGGGTTCCGCCCCTCCGACTCCTGCATGATCACCATCGCGATCGCCATGAGCGCTCCCTGCCGGACGTAGTCCACCGCGTCGTCCAGCAGCGGCTCGAGCAGCTGGATCGCCTCGTTCTTGGCCGTCCCGGCGCACGCGATGCCCACCGCGATGCACGCGCCGTAGCGCACGTGCGGGTTGAAGCTCTCGGCGAGCAGCGACACGAGCTTCGGCACCTGCACTGGCGTGCGGAACAGGATGAAGCCCAAGCACGTCACGGACGCGCGCCGCACGTCGTCCGACACGTCGCTCACCGCCACGTGCAGCAGGCGCCGGATCGCGCTGTTGTTCGCCGTCCCGACGTACGCCATCGCGATCGCGTAGATGCCGCCGTAGCGGATCAGCGGGTCCTTGTCGCGGATGAGCTGCTCGATGACCGCGTCGGCCTCCTCCTCGCGCTCGTACATCATGAGCGCGATGCCCATGACGCACCCGCGGATGATCTTCTCGTGCTTCGTGTCGTGCGCGTACGCGAGCAGGTCCTTGACCACCTCGCCGTGGCGGAAGTCGCTGCCGGCGCCGAGCAGCGTGAGCCCGATCGCGATCCCCGCGCCTTCGCCCGCGACCGCCGAGTCCGTGAAGAGCACCGTCTTGAGGTCCTCGTAGATCTCGAGGTCGTGCGACGCGAGCCCACAGAGCCCGACGCCGAGCGACGCGCCGTGCTGCACCGTCTCGTCCGCGCCTGTGTTCTTCAGCGCGTTCTTGAGGTACTCGAGCGTGCTCTTGCTCTGCGAGCCCGAGAAGCCCTTGTTCGCGTGGATGAGCCCCATCGCGTACAGCGCGCCGCCCTCCGAGTACGGAGACGCCGACACGCCGCCCTGCGGCAGGTACGGCGCGAGCAGGTTCATGCTCTCGCGCACGTGGCCCTTGTGCACGACGCCGAGGCTCGCGGTCGCCGTGAACTTGGCCCAGTTCGTCGCCTTGCCGAGCCACTCGAGGTTCTCGCGCAGGAACGTGTCGTTCGTCGTGCCGCTGTTCATGTACGCGTGCGCGATCACGGCCGAGTGGTGCAGCACCGAGTTGCGGTTCTCCACCGCGGTCTTGATCGTCTTCATCACGAGCGGGTCCGAGTCGCTCTGGCGGTACAGGAAGTCCAGGTTCAGATCCACGAGGAAGTCGCCCGAGAGGATCAGCTTGAGCTTCTGGACGCGCTCCCAGTAGTCCGCCGACGCGCCCGCGGGCACGGGCGGCGGCGACGCACTCGCAGCCGCAGCAGGGGCGACACTGCCGTCCGCAGCAGCCGCGACCGCCTCGGGCTTGGGCGGCGACGGCAGCGCGTCGTGCACGCTGAGCAGGAACTTCTGGTTCTCGTTCTCGCACAGGTCGAAGGCGACCTGGTAGGCGACGAGCGCGTCGCTGCTGCTCGCCTTGACGAGGTCGTGCAGCGTCTTGGTCACCTCGGCGTGGTTGCCGAGCATCTGCAGGCACTGGCACACGCTCGAGTACTCGTGCGGCGCGTGCGAGCGGTAGAGCGAGACCATGGCCTCGTAGACCTGGAGGCGGAAGTCGCGGTGCGCCACGACCGACTTGCAGACCTCGAAGCAGTAGCCGAGCGCGGCCGAGGCGTCCGGCGAGCGCTTGATGCACTCTGTGACCTGGTCGAGGCGCCGCGCCTCGAGCGCGATGCCGAGCGCCTGCTTGAACTCGCCGGCCGCGTAGCAGCGCTCGAACATGCGCTCCACGACGGCCGTGAGGCGCGGGTCGATGCTCGCGTTCGCCTCGGCGTCGTCCTTGGACCGGATCGCGATGTACTCGTCGATGCACGTGGCTGCTCGTAGACAGAGAGAGAGAAGGTCAGGAGCCGGCCCGATCGCCCGCCCGTCCGTCCTAATGAGCCCACCCACCGATGATCGTGTCCGTGTACTGCGACTTGGCGTTGATGTCGAAGTAGCGACCGGCGCCGAGCGCCAGGCGCAGCGCGTCGTCATACTCCTCGAGGTGGAAGAAACACTGGCACCGGATCGCGTCAGCACGTTCGGGCTTCGAGCTTCCCCGTTGGATACGAATACGCAATCCGCACGCACCTTAGACGCGATCGCCGCCGCGAGCTCCTTGTGCGAGAACTGCTCGTCGTCCGAGAGGCTCTCGATGAGCGGGATGGCGTCCGCGATCTCCGCCCAGTAGTGGTCCACCACTTGGTGCAGCTGCTGCAGCGCGTGGGTCTGCGGCCGGCCCAGTCCAGTTCAGATCAGTCAATCACTCGGTCCCGTTGCCTCTCCCTCTCTAAGACACCGCACCTTGAGCGCGTAGTCGTCTTCTTCCAGCAGCGCCAGCACGCCGGCGGCTAAAGATCCCAAGGGCGGGTGGGGGAGGTTAGCAGCGAAGGCAGAGAGGGAGCGAGCGCACGCGCGCGCCTGAGAGCCAGTGCGGAGCGAGAAGCGCGCGTACCGGAGCTGCTGGCGGTCGTGGCGGCGGCCATGGGCGCTTCCTCCTCCTCCTCCGGCGGGTCGACGGGGGAGCGCTGCTGCTGCTGCTTCACTTGCTCTCGCTATTGGAAAGCAAAAAGCGTATCCGCTGCAAGAAGGCGAAGGGGAGATCGCACTTAGCCGCGTGCGATTATATCTTCTGGAAAGATATTACGCATGTGGTCACATTATTTATTGAATATACGGAAACAGACCCACACGAATAGGAAAAAGCGCGTTTTGAGACGAAGGAACTCACACAATCACAAAATGCAGCGATAATGACACGATCGACTTGGTTGTTCGAGTGTCGGGAGTGTCGGGAGTGTCGGGAGTATCGGGGGTGTCAAGAGCATCGCGAGTAGCGTCCAAGCAGTTCAACTGGAGCTCACTGCACGACACACACACAAAAGAGTAACACGTCAATGACGACGAACACTTTTCGAACTCAGCGCCTACCACACGAAACGCACCTCCGTTCGGGCCTTGAGGAATACGGTCACCTCGCGGTTCACGCGAGTCGCAAACTTCGCCGCCGAACTGCGAACCGACAGATCCTCCGTGACCAACAGGCTGCTGAAGACGTCCGCGGTGATCCGGACCGCCTCGATCGCCCTTGTCTGCTCCGCGACGTCGGCGTGCAGAGCAGAGCAGAACTCGCGCAGCCACTTCCTGCAACACACGAAAAGAGCGCGTCAGCGCATCGCTTTCCTACTTACACGACTGCGTATTCGCAAACACGGACGATAGGTAGCTCACCGCAGTGCGTCCACAGAAGCACCGAGAGCAACTTGACCTTGTGAGCCGTCTGCGCCGATCACAATCTCCACCAACTGCTCCAGCGCGCCTCGGTTGACGCTCAGGCGCAACGCGTCTGAGTACACTAAGTCGTGGCTCCCCAGGACGGCTTGCTGTTCGCCGACCATCGGTTGTCAGAGTCCACTTTCTCCCAGACACCAAGTTGCAGCAGCCGCACCATTGTCAGCTCCAGCTCCTCGACCGCTCTCTCGCACCACACGCGCTTCGTCGCCTGCTGCGCGCAACCCCCGCGTCGGAACGACATCAACGACTACAACTCGAGGCATCCATCGCGAGCGACCACCGGGACGTACGTTGTTGTCGACAGAAGATCCGAAGAGCGCTCGCATGCGATGGCGGAGGTGGGGAAGCACGCGCTTGAGCAGGTCTTCAGCAGTCTCCGGGTCCCACTCGTCCAGAAGGTCCATGTCGCGCATCACCTGACACAACACGAGCAGCCGTCAGTTGCTGCTGTTCTCGCCGCCACAGCTCATCGAGCTCACCTGTGCGAACATGGTCGACACCGGCCGACTGGAAACAGCGGATCTGGAACCTGCTCGCGGTTCTGGAGACGCGGCCGGCGCACTTTGCTCGGGGTTCCCCATACCAGAGCCGCTTGTCTGCACGTTGCTCTGACTCACCAGGGACCCTCCAGCAAGAGCCGACACGAGGTTCAAGATGCCGCCAATGCCGTCTTGGAGGTTTGCAGAAAGCGGACTCGCGTTGCTCCCAGGAGCATTCACGTTGCTGCTTGAGAACACTCCCGTGCTTCCGGCGCCGGCTCCTCCAGGACGCAGTGCACCGTTCACGGCCTGGAAAATGTCTGCGATCGAGCTGCTGATGTTCGCTGCGTGTGCGCCGCCTCCGCTGCTCGTGAACACGTTCACAGTTGGCGAGATCGAGACGCCAACTGGTGGGGGAGAAGCTGTCGATCCCGTGCTCGGCAGGTCTCTCGCGCCATGCGAACTTTGCGCGACAGGAGGAGGAGGAGGTGGAGTGCCAATCGCCTGCGCGCCAGCTCCGTACGAACTGGAAGCCAAGTTGCCGGAGACTGCGCGAGACAGCGACGTCACTTGGTCCAGAATCGGCACGAGCTGGTGCACGCGCGTGCGCAGCCGCAGCCGCTCGGACTCGTTCAGGTTGTTCTCGCTCAGGAACCGCGTCGCAACGAACTGCAGCTGCCGGTGCACGGCCAGGAACGTGTCGCCAGCTTCGCGCAGCGCGTTCCCGAGCGCGTACATGTCCGCCGAGAGCTCTGGCGGTTGCGACAGCGGACTCAGTTCCAGCGCTGGGATCAAGCGGCGCAGACTTGCTGCTTGGTTGAGCAGACTTGTCGCGCGAAACTCGGTAGACGCCTGCGTCGCTGGTGGGGGCACTGGCGTCTCTGAAGGGGACGTGAATGTCACGTTCGCGAACGCAGCTGTCGGTTGCGAAGACGCAGCAGTCGGTGGCGTAGGCGGCGTCGTTGTAGCAGCCGAAGGGGCAGCAGCCGTCGAAGTCGCGCTCGGAGGCACCCGAACTGGGGGTGCGATCCCTGCGAACATGGAGTTGAGTAGGTTGCCGACCGCCGCCAGCGCGGCGTCGTCCTCAGCGTCGATGCTGACGGCCACGCCATTGTCCGCGAAGGTGTGGACTCTGGAGGTCGCTGGTGTGGTCTCCGAAGTCGACGAGCTGGCGGCAGCAGCAACTCCGACCGGCGGCGGCGCCTGCGGGCGGCCGAAGACCGCGTGCAGCGTGTCGCCGCTCGTGAAGTCGCACGCGTCGAGCGACTGGTCGTCTTTGAGCACCTTGCCCTTGTAAATCAGGCGCAGCGTCTCCGGCTGCTCCGGCGCCTCATTGGCGTCGGCGGCCGCGTGCAGCTCGAGCACCTGGCGCTTGAGCTCCGCGACGCGCGTCGTCGGCGAGCAGAGCAGCGACAGACGTTCGCGCCGGAGGAACTTGACGTTCACCTCAACCTCCACGTCCCGCGGCTCAGCAGGCACGGAGGCGGCGTGTGCTTGCTCGTCCGCCATCTTCCTCGTTCTCGAAGTCGAATTTCTTCTCACTGTATCATCCCGTTTCTGTCAAGGTCGAAGTGTAGTAAACACATGGGGAATTTGGTGATTTTCTTGATCAAAAACGATAGCGAATGTGAAAGGGATTATGTAAAAGTGTATCGAAATGATTTTCAGTAAATCCTAATGATTTACTGCTTGTGCACTTGAATAGATTCGAAAACAGAAATCGTTCTCATTCTGCGAAGACGGCCAACCTGAACGACATGAGTATCTGGCACGTCGCCGCTGCTGTCGTGCTCGGACACCAGCGACAACGTCCAGCAGAACGCAAATACCTGGCGGCTTGCGCTCGACGTCATAACAGCGCTCAAAGATCCCGAATAGGTCAAAATGCGAGAGCATGCAACTGAGACTGAGATTGAGACTGATATGAGTTCTCGCTTGAGAGCACCGAGCAGGGGGCGGTCGAGCCCCGATGTTCATCGATCAGCGCAGTGAACTTGCAAAAGGTCTCATAACCAAACTCGCACACTTTCGAGCAGCTTGCTCCACAGCCGTCATCTCACTCGCTACAAGTCTCCAGATACCATGAAGACTTCAGTTCCATTGCTCTCGGTTCTCGTCGCCGCCACGACGCTCGTCGCTGTTGAAGCGCTGCAAGATGCCAGTGCCCACCTCCGCGTGCATGCGAGTGTCAAAGACGCGGAGTGGACGGATAATGGAGCTACATACGGCGGGGATGCAGATATCGCGGCTGCCGACGACGTCGCGGAGGCTGCGGTTCCCGCGCTGGCGGCTACCAAGGGTGCTTTCAGCGAGTTCGGAAAGTACACCACGCTGATTGCATTCCAGGACGTCCAGCCACCTCGCTGCTTCTACCTTGTGAGCGGGGATTTCTACGCGAGTATCGGCCAGGCGAACCGCAAGAAGATCAAGTGGAGCTGCGCGTGCAAGCACAGCCCTCAGCGCGACTACACCGGCTTCACGAGGCTCCCCACCGACTCGCAGGAATGGGCTCTGGGCAGGTGGACATTCTACACGAACGACTTGGCGAAGGTGAAGAGCGACGCCGCGGACGCGAAGAAGCTCGAGTGTCGATTCGTTTTCGATACGCTGTCCTTTGCGCTCGGTACTTCTCTCGAGAAGCGATGCCAGTAGTGTGTACTCCACCCAGATAACCTACAGTTAATCTGTAGTCTGAAGTCCAAGTCTGCCGCAGCAGACGTAGCTAACATGGTGGCGCTAACACGAAACAGTTCATCTCTGGCATCCGTTAAATGACCACTTGGAGTTTGAGAACATCGAGCGCAACTTGAGTGGCCATAGCGCGGCGGAGGGCGAGACGGCGAATGAGCGGCGCGGCGGTCTGGCTGACAGTCGCAGACGCACTGGCGGTCGGTCGGTCACTCGCAGAGTCGACACTGGCGGTCCGGTCGGTCAGGAGCTGTCGAGGTCGCGTTGATGAGCAAGAGGAGGAGGAGGATACGCTGCTGCCAGCCAGCCAATGAGGTTGCGCCAAGCGGGCATACAAAGCGCAAGTGAGGCGGTGCGTGTTTTTTTGGCTCGGCGTTTTGTGGTGTGATGAAATCGCACGAAACCTGAAGTGTGGATCAGACGGACTCAGTGTGGCGCGGACGTGCCGAGTCTGGTCTGGCTTTCGAGTTGGAAAGTGTCGAGACGCAAACTGAGCCGCTGGCGCTTTGTGGCGCACCCGCAGATTCCAATCGCAGAGTGTGGGGCGGGACACTCTGTCGGTCCCAAGTCGAGTCCACAGAATCAGGCTCGCGACACACCCGCCCCGTCACGTGAAAGAGCAACCGAACGATCAAGCTCGCTCGGAGATCGGAGATCGGGCCGCGCATCTTGCAATGCCGACACCGTCGAGCGATGCTCGACGGTGTCTTTACTGCCGAAACAGCGTGTCTTTCCGACCGATACGATGAAGAACGTGAAGGTGAACTTGGACGACCACCGCTCCCCACAACTACCTCTGTATTTATGCCTCTCAAGTGTCCTTCTTCACGCTACTTGCACTACTCGCACACTGGGCGATAGGAGGTGCTTGTGTACCATGGTCGCAACCGAGTTGAAAGAAGCGTTTCCATCTCGACGAGGCTAGTTGACGTTGAGCTGGGCTCTGGGCTAAGCAGTCCATGCAACCTACACGAGGCAACACTGTCGACAAACTCGGTAGGTGG
>JAASGM010000774.1:0-13419 GCA_023334215.1 Globisporangium cystogenes | reverse complement strand
CGCGGACAAGCAGAAGTCAAGCTGCAGCCTGGAGGATCAAAGTCGTCCACCGAAGTGCAAAGTATCGTTCGTCATCGACATCCGAGCGAACGAGGGCTTGTATTTAGGGTACGACGCGGCATACAGATACTTATATGCCGACCGACCGGGAAGTCGACCGACCGAGATCCGACCAACCAGCGCGGAAATAAAAAGTGCACATCAGCCGACCAGCGAGCCATCGCGTCACCGACCGACCGCTTCGACTCTCGGAACCAAACCATTCTCAACGCTCGTCAAAGCACTCGACGAGCGCGACCGACCGATGCATCCGACTAATGAACTGGTGTCAAAAAGTCAAAGAAAAAGCTGGTTCGAAGCTCGCCTCAGTCCTCAAGTCCCCAGCTCGTGCTCAAGTCCCCAACTCTCGCGCTCAGGACGCTCAGGTCTCAAGACTTGAGACTCTCGTAACGAGCGAACCCAGAATGCGCTCGTCAAGAATGGGGACCGACCTCTGCGCGATGGCGCCGGCCAAGAACCCGGCCGAACGCAAGCGCACTCGTAGCTGGTGCCTCCCTGCAGCCGTCTCGCCGCCAACCGACCGGGTCGAAGTGGACGAGGACTCTAGTGAATCCGACGTCGAGACGATCGAGTCGGACGAGGACGCCACGTCCGCGCCTGCCTCAGAAGACTCGGACGATGGAGACTCGGACGATGGAGACTCGGACGCCGCCGACAGCGCGACGCAGCAGCGCAAGCGCCGGCGGACGGAGCTGACGCTGCTCCGAGGCGCAGTGGACGAGATGCAGACCCAAGTGCTCGCCGCGTCCGCGCAGATCGCAGAGCTCCGCGCGCTCGTCGTGACGCTCGCTCAGCACCGGCAGCAAACACAGCAGAAGCGAATGGCGGCGCGAGAGGAAGCGGTTCAGGGAAGCAGGCGGACGAGCAGTGAGCGTACGTGTGTGTAGACGCGTTCTAATTTATTGGTCTGCGGATCGGCGTCACTGTGTGTGTGCACGTGTGTACATGTGCGAGTGCGTCGTCAAGTGTGCGAGTGCGTCAAGTGTGTGGGGCAAGCGCGCATCATCGATGCCAGAACGCCAGCCGCCCGACCTACCCGACCTGCCCGACCCGACATCCGAGTCGGCTTGTGTGCGTCAACCGGCTCTCCTGCAGCACATGAACGCACGTGGGCGATCCGATCGCTGATGGGAAACCCAGGCGTCCGTCACCAGCGCCTGTGTCGACAGCGCTGCGTTGCTGCTCATTGGCTGCTGCTGCTGCTACTGCCTTCGTCGATGACCAGTAAGCTCCTTGCTCGCTCTCCTTTGCGCTCGCTCGTCCTTGCTCGCTGGTCCGACAAGGGCGAGGAGTGCACGCAGCGCCACGTCCGCGACCTTTGATGATCAGGACACACATCGGATCGCTTGCAGCTCGTCATTGACCGCCGAGTGAGTCAGTGGACGTCAGTGCCGCCCTCACGCTCCTCACAAGCTTCACAAGCGCTCTCGCCACAGGAGACTTGCAAGACTGTGTGTATGAGCCTGTATTGTACGGATGATCGTGCCTCGCGACTAGCAGCTGACGGAGCACGACACGACGGTTCGCTGGCGTTCGTGCTGGCACTGCGCCGCCAGTTGTGCCACGAGCGCGTGCAGTTCAAGCACCGATGTGGAGACGTTCGCGCGAGCTTCTGCTCCAAGCGCTGCACTGACGCCGTCAGTCGCCGGATCTCCTGCGTCGTCGCCGGACGCTTGCTGCTAGCGGGCGAAGCATCACTTTCGCTCGCGTTCTCTGTGTCGGTGCCGACGTCGGGATCATCTCCGTCTTCGGCATGAGCAGCGTCGTCGTGTTCGAGCAGGGGCGAAGGCCGCGATCGCTGCAGCCCACGTGCTTGTCGAGTGGCGCGATGGTCGCGTCGTATCGAGATGCAGCGGTAGCAGCAGCAGCAGCAGAGGTTGTCTGAAGTTTGCTCGACGTGGTGGCCGTCGTGGAGGCTATGTCGGTCATGTCGGTCATGCAGCGCATGGAGTGCTTGGAGCGCAAACAGGTCATGTCAA
This sequence comes from Globisporangium cystogenes, assembly GCA_023334215.1. Lineage (NCBI taxonomy): Eukaryota > Oomycota > Peronosporomycetes > Pythiales > Pythiaceae > Globisporangium > Globisporangium cystogenes. The sequence continues at coordinate 11,380 of JAASGM010000774.1, read as the reverse complement.
CCCAGGGAATGAGGAACGCGACAGAACTGTCAAGTTGGCGTCGTTTCGACGGTCGGTCGTGTTGGTGTACGAGTACGACTTGCGGACAGTATGGTGTATTTCAGTTGAACAGGACGGTCGGTCGGGCAATTTGAAGTGCTTTTCGTTCTCAGACTCTGATACCTTCGATGATGATCTCTCGAGTGGCAAAAATACGAACTGCTCCAAAATCGAGCGATCGGTCGGTCGTCTTCAGGATCGATATCATGAAGGTGTTTGTATGTTGGAGTCGGTCGATTCGAGGTGGTCATCCGGTCGGTCGGTGAAAGCGAACTTTACGAAACTGAGCTCTTCATCACGTCTGTACTAGTATCAAATAAATGAAGATCTTTCTGTTTTACGGTATGAGGTATGAGTTTCAAGTTGGAGGGAGGTCTCAAAGTATCGACACTTATCGAAACTCTTTGGTACCTAACAGCGATATTATAAAGCAAGGGGACCCAAGTAGGGAAAAACTCCTCAACATATAGTTTGGCGATTCGATTCGATTTAGGCGTAGTATTATTTTGCGTTGGTACAAAATCACGCTCTGGCCCAAAATAGCTATAAAAATAGACCAAAAACATGAAATACTATTACCCGCCGAGATTAAATACATTACGTAAATAATTTCGGCAGTTAATAGTATGTCATGTTTTTGGTCTATTTTGAGATCAGAAATGGACTTGTAATTGGACTTCGTAATGTATGTATGTGTCACTAAGCCAAAAACTCCCCGAAAATAGGGAAACTCAAAACATTGCGACCTTTCAAACTCTCGAGAACAAGCACGAGCACGAGCACGAGCACGAGCACCACACGCCACGAAAGAGAAGCTCTCGGCACGAAGCGCGAATGTCGTGGCACAACAACTGGGGGACCGTCAAGTCGTCCACGGCGAAGGCCTGCGCGCTGTACTTCGAGGTCGCGAACGTCGGCAAGACGATCGAGAGCTCCAAGAAGCGCGTCATCTGGCGCGTCAAGGTTGAGGACGGCCGCGAGTTCGAGATCATCCTCACGCACTCGCTCGCGTCCGGCAAGAAGGTGCTCCGCATCGACGGCATCGTCAAGTACACCTCGAAGTCGGTGCGTTCTCCTACCTGTTGTCTGCCTGCCGAGTAGGTCACGCCCGACAAGGCCCTCACGTATTGACACTTCTCTTGTTGTGCGTGTTTCGCTCTCTCCCTGCATGGATGCCGTCGCCAGCTCTCGTTCGGAGACTGGGACCATGTGTTCAACCTCCCGGGAGGCTACACCGTCCACATCATCATCAAGCCCTCTGTCGAGCTCAACGACATGTATGGTACGTCGTGGGTGTTTCAACCAGAACTCCGATGCTGCATACGTTAGTCGGCGATCTCCCTCATGGCCCCCACCTCGTTCACAGATCTGATCATCGACGGCACGTCGTTCCGGCGTCTGCCGGATCGGCTGGACCCAAATCGCGCGAAGAACAGCGCTCCGAGCAACAGCGGCGTGGTTTCGTCCACGCCAGTTCGCGGTGCGGTCACGTCAGTTCGCAGCGGCGGATCGTCCGCCCGCACCAACTCGTACAACTACTCGAACGGCAACTACGACTCGAGCGGGCCGTCGTCTCGCGAGAGCTCGTTCTCGCCGTGGCCATGCTCGCGCTGCACGCTCGTGAACGACAAGCCTCTCGCGCCAATCTGCGAGGCGTGTGGCGCGCCGAAGCCTGACTACATCTGTGCGTTTGCGAGGTGCTTGTCTGATGCCGCTGTAGCCTCCTCGTTCTGATGGTGCTCCCCTCGCATGCTTCTTCCAGCCCCCGAAGACCGGCAGCGCGCGAAAGAGGCGGTGCAGTACCGTCCGTCCGCGTCGGTAGCCACGAGGGCTCCGTCAACGACGACCTCGTCGAGCGCTGCGGCCTCTCGAGTTCGCAACGACGACGGGTTTTCGCCGTTCGGTGCCACCGATCCGTTCTCGACCGCCGCGGCCGACTCGGCGTTCGGGACGCAGAGCTCGTTCGGTGCCGCCGACTCGCCGTTCGGGATGCAGAGCTCGTTCGGCACAACAGCGAAGCCCACGACCGAGGAGATCTCGTCCATGCTCTCGGGACTCGACTTCACCGCTGCTCCCGTTCAGCCCGCGCCAGCGCCACCTAGCGCTGTTGAAGCGTCCTTCGCCGACCCCACGGACGCGACTTGCGATGCGCGAGTGCGTTCCAAGCTGTCGCCACTGCGACTCTCAATCGCCGTGGGAGGCTAACGTTGTGTTGTTGCAATGATCGGATGCTGGCAGGCGGCAAGCGGGGACCTGTGGGAGTCGAGCATGGTCGATCTAAACCTTAAGCCGACGGAGAAGAAGAAGCCCGTCTCGGCTAAGAGTTACCAGACTCTCGAGCAAGCGCGGATGCAGGCGCCGAAGGAGAAGTTGGCTGTGCTGCCGCCTCCGCCGCCGGTTCCTGTCGCCATTGCGCCTGGCGGCTTCTACGGTACCAACATGGCAGCTCCTGCAGGCGGGTTCTACCAGCAGCAGCAACAACAGCAGCAACAGCAGCAGCAGCAGCACATGTACAACACCGTCGGCGCCGGCGGGTACGGCATGGCTGGAGGGTTTGGAGGCCAACCGAGCGTGCACAACAGCGCCATCGCAGCCTACGGAGGCAACTTCGGCGGTGGCGGCGGTGGGTCGCAGCAGCTCCACCAGGGATTCCCGCCGTCGAAGCCGAACGTATTCGGGTCGGATCCGTTCGCAACGCTCTCGTAAGGTGCCCAGAGGAGCTCTTCGGCAGCCGCAAGATCCTCTCTCCACCGCGAGCGCGCCAAAGCGCTGTGCAGAGACGACTCAGGAGTGTGAGTTCTAACCGCTCTGCCATCCATTGCTTCAATCGAACTGCATGCAACACCAGCTCTTGTGCTTGTCTCGTCCTCTCGCTTGCACTTGCTCTCATGTCGGTCCGCACAGGCACCGGAACGATGTCTTCTGGTACAGACAGTTGCGGTTCACGGGGTGATCTGAGCTCAAATCCGAGCCATTGAGGTGCGTGCCGTTGAAGTAGCACTCCGACCCGGTGCAGTAGCAGCGGAATGCGTGGAAGTGGCAGTCGTCGTCCGTGGAGCAGCCGTCGAGGTTGTACGAGAGCGGATCGTTGTCCTTCCCTGGACCCAGGTTCACGGCGAACTCGAACGAGCCGAGCACCGGGTAGTGGTCCGACAGATCCACGAGCTGGATCTTCATGTTGCTCTTCGGTGCGGTCCAGTCGGCGATGAACGGCGCCACGTGGTTGATGTGGCACTCGAGGGTTGGTCGTCCCAGAGGCTGCTGGTACGGAGCTGCCAGTCGAAGAAGAAGCAGCCGCGACAGCACGAGTTAGTTGGAGGACTCGGGTTCTGCATCACAACTGAGCGCCCCCTACTCGACGGCGACGACAACGCAGTTGAACTCGCGCACCTTTGGCGTAGAGCACGTAGTCGAGCCACTCCAGCGGACAGCACGGGCAAAAGCACATGTTGTCCGGCTGGATGAACACGAGCAGCTCGTCTCGGATCCTCCGGTGGTGCACCGAGCACGTTGACCGCGTCAGTGCGTTTGGGAAGTATGTCCCGTTCTGCATCCACATCACGCCGGCAGTCAGCTCTCCACATGCTTACAGACTCTCGCTCGCCACGACAGACCTTGGCGTCGCCCCAGCTCTCCATGTACTTTGCCGAGCACTTGTTGCTTCCAGCTGCGCCATCGCGACCAACGAGCAGGTTTGAGCGCGGGCTGCGCGTCCCCAGAAGCCACAGCAAGTAGTGAGCGATCCAACCGCACGAGTTCAAACGCGTTTGCCACTTACTCGCTCGTGAACTGCTGGTCGCCGATCGGAACTGGCGAGTGCGCCTCCAGCAGCTCCGTCAACTCGGCGACCTCGGAGGCAAACGTGTGGTTGTCCACGTTGAAGTCGCCTGCGAGCAGCAGCGGCTGAGCACAAGCGGCCGTCTGTTAGCTCGGAGCAGCAAGCGCACAGCCGGAGTTCGTGTCGTGCTGGCAGTCACCTCGTGGTGCGGGATCTGCAGAGCGTCGATGAAGGTTCGCATCTGCACCAGCAAGTGCGAGTTCGTTATCTTCATTGAGTGCGTGCTGACGGCAGCGATGCAAGAAGCGAACCTGCTTCGCTTGCTCCATGCGATCCGCTCTGCCCTGCGGAGTCGACCACGCCTGCAAAGCAGCGAGCGAGCGAAAGAGACCGTGGGCGTTAGCGTAGCCCGACCGCTCTTTCACAGTAGTCGACCCAGCACACGTAGCTCGCACCTGCATGTGCGTCGCGAAGACGTTGAAGATCTTGGAGATGCCGTCGACGGTCTTGAGCACGCGCGCGAACTTGACGCCCTTCGCGGCGAGGCAGTCCGAGTAGTGGCACGCGTTGCGGTACACATGCTGCGCCTCGTGGAGAATCGGCCACTTGGACACGATGATCACGCCGCCGTTGAGCAGACTGCGCCGAAAGCATACGATCAGCAGTCTGCGAGAGTACTGCGTGCTGCAACGTCACACGCCGCGCACCTCGTGAACGGATCCGGGTCATGCAGAATGCTCGTCGCGTACGCGAACCCGATCTTGCGGAACTGCGCGAGCATGCTCTCGCGCTCGTCCATGATGTCCGCCTCCGCGAACGTCACGACGTCGATGTGCTCGGAGATCCGCAGCAGCGACGCCGGGATCCGCTCGAGACGCTCGCGCTGACCGTCCTTGGACACTTGGTACGGCCGGCTGAAGACGTTGTACTGGATCAGCAGGTTCGAGACGTTGATGGTAAGGCATGCGCTGTGCAGAGAAAGCGTTTCGGTGAACGGACCTGCAGTACTTGGAAGGACATCATGGCGGCGCCGCCACCGCCGTCCGCGTTGTTACCGCCGAGGGCGTTCGTCACGGGCGTCGTCGCGGTGGGAGCTAGCGGCTCACGGCGCCAGCGCCAGGAGAACGCAGGGTCGGCGCGTGCGCACGCGACGGCGACGCAGAGAAGCAAAAGCAGCACGCTGGCCGTCATGCGCAGTGGCTCGCGGCCGCGTGCCTTCTTCATCAATCCTCCGAAGTTTTGGTAATGATTTATGGCTTCGGAATTGATCCGAATTTTTGGTAATGGATTTTTGGTAATGATTTATTATTTTATGTGATCATTAATTGTTCGATCATGAAAACCAGGCTTAGTCGAAGTCTCAGAAATGAGTCTCTACAGCATCTTAGCTGTCGATTGGAGATCTACACCATTTCCCGACCAAGTTGAAACAACTTGCAATGAAACCAAACACCAGAATACCACATTTCAAAAGTATACTTTGGTTGATCAAAATTTTCAATCAATGTTGAATTTTGTGCAATCAAACACAATCAAAGCAAGCACGAGCGTTGGGTTATCTACCGTGCAGAAGAGGCTCACAGATTTCGAAATTGAGGCTCAATAATGACTGGGAAGTTTGAAGTAGGGAGAGGATAGGTCCACTTGTTGAGAGACTTTCCCACTATTGATCTGTCTGCCAAAGGTTAGCAACGCTGGAGAGGTTCTGACCTCTCTGACCCGGGTGACCCGGGTGGTAAAAACGTCATACAATAGCCCAGTCAACTAACCAACTCGTAAAACCGCGCTCAAACATGGATTGGCTCGCGTGTGGCAATCTCGGTAAAACCAGCATACAAATTCCCGTCAAACTCGTAAAAACAAAAACGAATGTCCTCAACCCCTGAAAATGGGTAAACTCGGCAAGATTTTTTGCATTCTTCTTCGCGTGTCGACGTCGGACTCGCTGGCTGCGTACAACAAGCATAGGCTTGGTGCAGATCTCACAGACTTCACTGCTATGAGCACCTTGAAGAGTACGCTACGTTAACTCATTACCACCAACCAGGCTTAGAAATGTATCATAACAACTTTTTGAAAACACAGAAAACAAAAGAGGACTCTCGACACATTTGGAATACTCAATCGACCAAATCGGACACAAATCACTTGAATAAACTACGTTAGGTCAAATATGTCTCATTTAAAGAAAGTACATGTTATGTTAAAATGCGCATTCTGTGCTAAATTTGTTCAATGTTTACATTGCGTCTTTGTGTGATAATGATTGATTTATGACTTCGGATCAATTCCGAAGTCATAAATCACTACCAAAAATTCAATCATGAAAACTAGTCTCACTGAAAGCAATGTATCATAACCACTTTTTGAACACACGGAAAACAAAACTGGGCTCTCGACATTTCCGGTCTAAGCGGATTATTGTGTACATCGTGTTGTGTTTATCTCCTCTACACGACAGGATGGTGCTTATGGTATGGTGTTAGGTGTTCTCATGAGTGAAACTTAAAACATAATGGTTTTGCTTTGGTTTTGAGTTTGCTAGATAAAAATATGCGCCTTTCAAGACTCTATTTGCAACAAATCGATCTGATTTCTGTATTACTTTCGAAAATTGACAAATGCCTCAAATCGATTCATCGTAAACTTCTTACTCAAAACAAGCCTGCTCTGCGCGAGGTGTGCGAATAGTAGAGGTCCCGGAGACCGAAAAGTGTGTGCTTCTTTGTTGGTTCTGTGTCGAAGTGGACACACTTTCCCACTTCCGTGCTGCCCAGTGTTAATTGATTGTATGACAATTTTGCAAAAGAGGAATCAAGCATTTGCTAAACTGATAAAAAGGGTTTGAGTTTGTTAGATGAAAATGTGCTCGATTCAAGAATGACTCTGTTTACAACAAATCGATCTGTATCCTATATAACTTCGAAAATTGACCATTGCCTCATATCGATTCATCGTCTCCTTCTTCCTCAAAACGAGTCAGCCCGGTGCGAAGCGTGCGAAGGGTAGAGGCCCCGGAGACCGAAAAATCACGTGCCTGGGTGTCGGCTCTGTGTCGAACTACACGCACTTACACTTTTATGTGCTGTCCAGTGGTTGATTGAGTGGATGACAAATTTACGAAGGTAGAAATTTGATTGGATGGCACATTTGCGAAAGGTGGATCAAGAACTTGCTCTCGGAGCCATTTGTTTTTTTGGGGGGTTTCTCGAAAGAATCTTTCTATAGGAGAGTCGAGGCGTCAAGTTTTTGAAACGCGTTGAGAAGGTTTTTTCTCAATAGTCTGAAGTAGATTTATGTATGTCTTATGTTGCCTCACAAGCGATTTTTGGCTAGTAATAGTAGCACATTCATATGAAATATGATATGTATTATTGTTAGGGAAATAGCCCCAGTTGTACAAAAGCAGGAAGTTACGACGGACCAAGCCAATACAAATGTGTGCCCACACCAAATGTGTATTATTATTTTATGTTTCTGAATCCTGCAGAAATGAACTGTACAAGATGCCAAATATTATGCCAATTTTGTCGTGTTCTTACGGACACCTTCCTTTCATCACCTATAAAGTGTATTGACGTTACCATATTCCACTTATATTATCTGGTGAGAGACGTTCAAAGTGCAAAATATGAAAATACAGATATATATATGTACATAGTAATTTTAATGAAGAGCTTGGTTGGTTATAATAAACTTGACAAATACTCATAATATTGGCCCAGCAGCATATTTATGTTTGTTTTGTCCTTGCACAAAATCCACACCAACGTTGGGGTGGAGTGAGACCGAAAACCATTCAGCTATTTCTACTCGCACTTGGTTCGACCTGTTTTTGCAACATATTAGTTTCGACAATGTGATATTACATTTCATATATATGTATATATATCGGGTTTTACATGTCATATATAGACCGATGCACTGAGTCCACTCATCAGTATTAGACGAGATTTTGTAAAAATCGGTTGCGGATGAAACATATCGGGTTTTAGGTGAATGCACGTTTGCAACAACAATTTGTCTGGAAGAACAAGTGAAAGAAACTTTGCAGTCCCCTCACCAGTTGTAAGCGACGCACACACGATTGTCCAACGGGAGACCGTAACTGATATTGACCACGGCGACGCTCATTATATTGTTGCACATGATCTTGATGATTCGGCGGAAGCGTTCCAGTCCTGCGTGATCCATTTCCCAGTCGGCGTAAACCATCAAAATGGTGCCATCCAACCAGTAAACTCGCGAAGTTCACAAGCATACATTTGACATATTCATGACGCCCAGTGCAGACTTCAGTTCATAGTCAAACCCGTCAAGGAAATCGGAAACAGTTCCTCGTCACAGGGACCCCTGGCACCGGAAAGTCGATGTTTCTCCGGGTTCTCGTGTACAAGTTGATCAAGGTCAACAAGATAATCATCGTCGCCACACCGTACGACTTCGCGCGCATCATATGCGGATCTGTCGACGCCGGGTGCGTGGTCCTATCTTTTAGGCGGAGCTGAATGATCTGCACGTGTGTTCGTGTGTGATCCTGACGACTTCACGAGTGGACCTCTCTTCGAACCATCAGTGCTGGCGACTTCAGCCGTCACTGCGTCACCAAACGCAAAATATCTCAGCCAGCTCAAGAAGTCGGTTTCCTGCACTGAGATGATCATCATGCCACTGTGGACGTTGGACGATCTTCAAGAATGGTCATCTTGCCCCACGCGATCGATGCACAAATACGAAGGTCGAAGGTGTTGTACACAAGTTGATCAACATGTTCGTGACTCGCATTCAACATCTCAGCCTTCGTTGGCTCGCACTTCGTTTCACAGAAACCTTTGAATGTGAAAACGTAAGCCGTGAATGGGTAGGCCGTGGAGGTGGCGTTTGAAACCACTGGAGAACACCGCGAGTATCCGTAACTACTTTATCTAAGCACAGGAGGCCGCGAGTATCTGTAGCTATTATATCTAAGCAACACCCATTGAGATTTCCAGGTATCACTTTCAAGTCTTCACTAACCTGTCCGTCTGTCTGTCACTCTTCGGAACACCCGTCCCGTGTTTAGAGGTTCTTTCTTTTTTCGACTGCTCACACGTCACATATATTTATTCGCTTGACGCCGCATTTTCGCTATTTTATTTAAAGATGTAAGTCTATTATCGTCTTTTTGCATGCCAGGGTAAACATATACGCTCAGAATGAATGAATGCATGTAAATAAAAACGCTCTGACTCCTCTACATCTAATTGGTTCGCTCGGTTAAATGCGACATTGAATGTTGGTCAGTCGATAAAAACGCACTTTAATGCACACACGTCGTTTCTTTAAAGTCGAGGACGATCGGCGTCCGCTGTGTTGCTGAAAGCGATCACTTCCCATTTGGCACTGCTACTCCTGCATCATGGTCGTGCAGTGTGTTAGCTTTGTATTTGGTCGACTACTCTCTCACTTTCTTCATTTATCGCTCATAACCTACCTACTCTAAACGCTGTAGCTCTTATATGAATTGAAAAGGACAATACAGCTCAAAGCAGAACAGACTTTTCATTTGTCCGGTGACATTCACTCTGCCCATGAGCGGGTCATCGCGGCCTCCTCCTGCAGGGTGCGAGCCAACGTTACTGTATAGCGGTACTGTGAGCTGTGTATATCAACGACGTGTTTGTTATGCTGCGCTGTAGTATATTACAGACTACGCAGGAGGTTGACGCGAGGTATGGGACGCCACCAGGCGAGACGCCAGCTGAACGGTCAAGGCGTGGCGCTTCTGGCTGCTTCGCCGGCGGTTGCAAGCGGCGCCGGTGAAGGAGGGTCTCCATTAGCTGGAGAGAAGACACACGCAGGTTCGCCGCGACCGAAGGGTCTATTTGCGATCGCCCGCGAACTGGGTGCGGCGAAGCTGTATCAGGAGATGCACAACGCGACCGTCGGTTTGGGAAAAGGATTGGAGAATCTCGTGCGGTTGTCGGCGATCTGGGCACGCGTGAATGGATTGGAAGAGGCTGACGTGAAAAGACTCAATGTCGGTGGGCAGATCAAGCTGGCAGCTCATCTACTCGAGTGGTGGGACGAGTGGGCTGAGTGCGACGATCGGGTCCCCAGGCACTTCTACCTCAAACAACTCAAGATCTGGCAAAGGGCAAGAAACGACTACGCTCACAGACACCCAGACCCTCAATCTCTGGAGAAGATGAGTGATGACGGTGACATGGATACGTTTCGTGACATCACAGAGAAGCTGAACTCTTTAAGCAGACAGCTCGGCGAAGTTCAGCGGTCACGAACACCGGTCGCATGGGCCTTTCTCACTGATATATTTCGCGGCCTCGAAAGTAGTTCAGATACCTGCTTCGCGAAGGCGCGTGCATACAGGCAATGAATGCGTGTTTTGGAGCATCGATGAGGTTGTGACACTCGAGTTGGCACGATATGCCTTGACTACGACCGGTTCAACGCCCGCACGAAGAGCAACGCCTGGCGTGCGTCAGTCAGGGAATCCAAGGCCAGTGTAATGGAAACAAATGCCTACAGATCCAGTTTTCGATTTCACTCCTCAATTTCACTCCTGGTGCTGTTCAGGGGAGCGCGCGACCGAGCGGTTACCATAATACCCTTTTTAAAACGATCAAGTTGGTAAATGTACCAGAATAGTTTTGCTTCCTGTGTGGACTCAATACCTTCTAAAAAGGATGTATGTCATGCGCTCGGTTTTCGCGCTTGTCAATGTACATGTACTGCAACACACTGCCGCCCCAGATCATCCTAAACATGTATGCTGGCGGCAGCATCACCACTTCGAATGTCATTACATGAATACAAAGTGCAACCAGCGAGCAACCTGCCAGCGCGATCTCCGCTTTTCACCCGCAGACAGCCACGCCTTCGCTCCTCACTTCACACTTCTCAAGGAAGCGCCGATGTCGTGTTCTCCTCGCAGCTCCTTCTCGACCACTTCCGTTTTCGTCTCCAGCCGCCCACCCGTCCGCGCGCCATCGCCAGCCACGGCTATCGTCACGGACTCAGCCACAAGAGTTCGAGGACCGTTGCCGCCGCCAGTCACGCGTGTGCCGTCGCCGCTGCCGTCGCCAATTGCATACGTTCACGTAGAAAGTGGGGCGTGCGCCGCTGGTGGAGTTCAGATGGATTCGTCACAGGTGTTGTTGTTGGTTACGAACCATCGAACAGCCGACGTGATGGCAGTTCGACTGAGAGTAGCCCCGACGGAGTGTAGAACAGAGAGCGCAAGTAAACACAGAAATGTATATTTTATTCAAAAAGCACACAACGCACACGTTTAGCACAGAATGCGCATTTCTAACTAACAAATACACTTTTAAATGAAACATATCTGTGATCTAACATAAAGAACCGCCCGCAAAGCGGGCGGCGCTCGCCTAGCAAGTAGTTGAGTAAGCTTTTCGTCCGCGTCTTCGGAACACCGGTCCCGTGTTTAGAGAGTTCATACTATTTTTGACTGCTCACACGTCGCAGACAGTACCGTACCCGCGTCACGCCGCATTTCGTAATTTCGTAATTTTATCGGTTGTAGAGGAAGAGTTTCTTCTT
>JAASGM010000773.1:0-13423 GCA_023334215.1 Globisporangium cystogenes | reverse complement strand
CCTGATGTGCAAGTCGTGTGATGCAAGCGTGTTTCATGTCTGCATGCCGAAGTGGTTGGTACTCCCTCTGGTCGGCATGTTGCGCGTCTTAGATGTCCGAGATCGACTGCGGACACTCGAGACGTCGTTCAGCACGGAGACAACCACGGCGAGCGAAGAACTTGGAATCATGGAGACAAGCGGATCTCATCATCTCTTCGCGGACGGCACCTTGCACACGTGGCCATCAACGCGAAGCTCAACCCAAAGTGTCAGTCGTGCAAGGCGACGTCTTTGGGGCGTGAGGGAAAGCGTTGAATGGTACCGAACCCGGTTTCGTGCAAGTCAACACACACGAAGAAACGGAGCCCGAAGGCATTCGACTCGTCTCGCCTTCCTGGAACGACTCTTGTCGTTCATCGTCCTCCGAGCGTCCAGTTCGTCCAGTTCGTCAGCGCCGACTCCGGCGCCATTGCCCTCGAGCTCCCACGCTCTCGCGCCTTCGCGATCGCCGCCTCCTGCAGATCGGAAGAGAGAGCAGGTGAGGGCGACGCGTTGTGTCTCTTGCGTGGTCCGCCGGGCTCCAGATCTCTCCGTGTAAGTTTCCTGACCCCACCTTTTCTCCTTTCAAAACCGCATTGTCGAAACCTACTCGGGGTGCTCTGGCTCCCACTCCCACTCTCCCGCCCTCACTGTCGCCGAGCGTCCGCCGACCCAAAGGCGCTGACCACTCGCCGCCGCCCGACGAGCTCCGAGACCCGCACGCTCGGCGCAGTTCCCAAGAGCGCATCGATGGCGCCGAAGCCGCCGCCGCCCTCGACGCTCGGCCAGCTGGCGTCTGCGCGCTCGCTCGACTCGCTCTCCGGCGGCAGCTTCTACGCGCCGGCGGACGGCGGCGCCGCCGACGCGGCCGCGCGCGCGCGCCGCAAGCTCGAGGCCGAGAAGATCCTCGAGGAGATCGCGCGCGAGTACGCGGCCAAGCGCGCCGCCGGGCTCGTGCCGAGCGTGCCCGTGCCCGCGCGCACGCTGCTCTGGGAGGAGCTCGAGCGCCGCGAGCGCAGCCGCGTGGGGCGCCGCGGCCAGTGCGTCTTTGGCCGCGACTCGGACGCCGGCGCCTGCGGCTGCGCGCACTACAAGCGCCAGAAGCTCAAGGCCCAGACCAACCCCGGCGGGCTCTGCGAGAGCTGCGGCCACGGCGGCCCGTGGCACCGCCTCACGGGCGGCAGCAACACGCAGCGCGCGTCCAACGGCTACACGCGCAGCTTCGCCGGCAGCAGCGTGCGCGCGTCCCGCGTCGGCAGCGTAGCCCGGAGCGACGCGCACTCGCAGCGCTCGCTGGCGCTCAGCGAGTACGACGACGACTACTACGACGACTACGACGACGACGACGAGGACGACGAGGACGACGACGAGGACGACGACATCGCGCTCGAGGTCGCGCGGCCGTACGACCCGTTCCAGAGCAGCCACTCGCCGCCGCCGCACTACCACACGCCACCGGCGAACCGGTACACGGCGAGCGCGCCGCCGACCGCCGACTCGGACTTCGACCTGCGCGACAGCCTCCTGCGCAGCTCGATGCTCTCGAGCAGCAGCAGCAGCCTCGGACTGCCGCCGCGCAACTCGAGCGGCGCGCCGCAGCTCGACGCGCTGCTGCGCGCCATTAGCCACTACCGGCAGCAGGGGCTCTCGGAGGACGAGGTGGAGCGCCGCATCGCCGTCGAGTTCCCGCCGGCGCCGCGCCGCAGCTCCGTGCGCGCGTCGTCGTCCTACGCCGTCTCCGGCGAGCTCGCGAGCATCTAGGAGAGGACGATGATGACGGAATCCACCGCCAGTTTTGTAGCAGCAGCAGCGCGTCAGGCGATACAGGATGACGTACACAGTTACACTGCAGGGGGTGTATCATGTATCATGCATGTACCATGCTCACACGAGGCAGACAAAGTTAATGTATTGGGTCTATCAACACCTACGAGCGCGCGTCTCGCGCCTACAGCTTGAGCTTGCTGTCGTCGCTGTTGTACTCGGCGTTCTCGAAGATCGAGGTGACGCGCATGACGACCGTCCACGTGATCGCCTGGCCGGGCGCCATTCGCGTGAGGCGCGGCAGCAGCCCCTTCCAGAGCGCCGCCGGGCCCTCCTCCTTGGCGATCAGGCGCAGCGCGTGGAAGAAGCCCTTGTACTTGAGCTCCTGGCCCTTGACCGTCTCCTGCGCCATGAGGCGCGTCTTGAGCACGTCCATGGGCGTGTTGAACATCGGGCCGAGCGAGCCGGCGATCAGCCCGTTCACGAACGTCACGTACGACGGCAGCGTCTTGCCGTCGCCGTCCTCCTTCTTCCACACGTTCGAGTTGAGCCACGCCATGGCCATGAAGTTGAACGCCTGGTTGCTGCCCTGGCGCGCCATGGTCGGGATGTTGCCCTTCCAGAGCGCCGAGACACCCTCGTTCTTGACGATCTGGCGCGCGCAGTCGACCGGCCCCGAGAACCGGCCGACGCCCACCTCCTTCTGCATGCGCGTCTTGATGACCTCGAACGGCGTGACGATGAGCACCGACTCGAAGCAGCCGGCGCCGAGCCCGGCGATGAAGTTGACCTTGGGCGTGATCGGCTCGCCCTTGCCGCCGGCGAGCTGCTCGCGGAACCACGCGAAGGAGCCGAAGCGCAGCGCGTACTTGAGCACCATGTTGGTCAGGAAGGGCGTGAGGCCCTTGTAGAGCGCCAGTCCGCCCTCCTCGCGGTAGATCGTCTTGCCGCAGTTCACCATGCCGCTGTACTTGCCGACGCGGTCGAGTTGCAGCCGCGTCTTCGTCACGTCGAGCGGCTGCAGCAGACAGGCCTCCGCCACGCCGCCGGTCATGCCGGCCGCCATCTTGACCCACACGGGCACGGGCCGCGTCTTCATGTCGGACGAGATGGCGTCCTTGATGGCGCTCGTGGCCACGGGCTGCGGGCCGCCGGCGAGCATCGTCACGAGCGCCTTGTTGTTCGCGGCGTTGACGCTGCTGGTGCCGTTGCTGCTGCTGCTGATCATCGTGTGTGGACGCGAGGAGGAGACGGAGAGAGGGGGAAGGGCGGCGGAGGCGGCGAATCGGAGAATGAGGCCGAGCTGCTGCGCCTGCCTTGGTGCTCGCCTGGTTGCCAACTGCTGGGGGGCAACGAGCGCGCACAGGCGAGTGACTGAAGACGACGCGCCGGCGTCGGCGAGCGTTGTTTTCGAAAGCGAGGCGCGAGGGTTCGGGGTTCAATGAAACTGGGGATATGCGCGAGTGCCACGCGAGCGGACACGCAATACCCTGTTTAAATCGATCACATGGCATCTCTATTTTTGAACAAGATTACTATCAAATTAGAATCTGTAATTTGTTATGCGCCTGCGATTTAGGATGGATACACGATGTTGGGTATTAGCACGGCGATCTGTACGGTGCAGGACGCCGTTTGTGGTGACGACGTGAGGTTTTTTCAAACGTGGGAATCTCGCGGCAGATTCCAGGCGAGCGGGTGCGCAACGAGCGGCGGCGGGCGAGCGCGACGTCATTCTCCTTACGAAGAAGACGGATGGATGGCTGCGCTTCTTCTTCTCGCACACATGCGCGCGCACAAACTTGCTCTCTCTCTCTCCTTCAGCAACACCAACGTGGTGGTGGCCAATGCTCTGACTTCCTTCATATAAATAGCGAGAACTGAAGCGCAAGCCTCGCCACCACACGAAACTTGTAAACGCAATACATCTCGCCAGGAGGCGCGAGTTCGGTTGACAACAACTTCAACTGCGCGGGATGCCGACCTGGCATCACGCAGCGTGCTCTTGTAGAGAAACGAAGCATACTCAAATGAAGTCACTCTTGTACAGAGATGTCGGTACATCGCGTCGCCCAGCGTCACACCTCACAATGGATCTTTTCTGCGCGCTCTTCGACCAATCCGGCGCGGCGTGCACATGCAAATGGGGCACTATCTAATTTGATCAAACTATGCCAGTCGCGCTTATCAACCTCGCACTGGGACATGGCTGCAAAAACCGCAAGTGCGTGGCAGCTTCACGAGCTGACTACCCTTTGACTGGTCCGTAGGACGCGACGACGGTTCGATCCTTGCTGCCTGCCGTTCACGGCAGCGACGTCGACGGCGACGACGACCACCACACACAATGGCTGCGTTGCTGCTGGTGCAGCAGTCTGCTTGGTTGCTTCAGCTGCGCACTCGCTTGTTCCGAGTGCTCGTGTCTCCCCTCCAGCTGCACGTCGACGTCGACATCGCCTGCGTTTAACTGACAGGCGCGAACGGACGACAGCGATGGCTTGTTTCGATGGAGCGCGCTCCGATGAGCGCGTCGACTCGGCGTCTCGAACGATGAGCTCTTTATCGCGAGAGTTCTTGTGGCACCGCCCGCCTCGCATGAGTCACACGATTTTGCAGCAGCACGATCGCATCGCGGATGACTTGCGTGTCAAGTGTGGACTCCAAAGTTCCACAATGCGGAGCCAGCACCGCAAGATCAAAGCACCTTGCTTCCAATCCTCGCATTGAAGGTCCGACCTTCGCGTATGCTTGCCGCACATGCAAGGCACTCGACGCAAAACTAGGACTCGTATCGCATGGCTCGGTCGTGCGCAGCCTCGAAGTCGATCGCTGGCGCGTGGCCGACCGCGTTCGGGTTGAAGTTGGCGAGCATGAGGTTGAGGTGCTCCCAGTTCACAGTCGACTGGAGACCCCTGTTCTGGTTCAGGTCGCGTGGTAGGTGCGAAGACTGTTGTGCCGCACGCATAGAACAAGGTCAGTCTCTCAGATCGACAGCCTCGTCGTCGAGCTACACACACCCGATCGTCCCAACAACAGGAACCACGCAGTACGCAGACTGACGAGGTTCGGTACTAGTTGATCTTAAACCATCGTTCGCGAAGTCTCTTGAAAGTTCCGGTCGATCTGCTTGTACTGAGGAGAACATCGTGAGAGTTGCGCCGGAACTTGGTCACGTGCACTGAAGTTGACGATCTGTGGTACAAACCTGGCCGATCAAACGTCACATGAGAACGTTGGGCACATTGGACTTCTCGTGCCAAGCAGACTCGCCGTCCGCTCTTCAACGCGAACCTGTACGGCTAGATGTGTAAAATCTCGGTTTCCGGATGTCAAAATATTACAGATATATACCTAGTCATTTGTGATCTGTTGCAGTCGTGAGCATGGACCAGGACGACGATGACGTCGCCGCCGCCGCCCTGTTCTTCACGGCGGACGAGCCGCCGGCGTCCGCCGTCGACGCCGACGTCGCGGGGACGCAGGAGCCGCTCGCATCCGCCGCCGCGGAGCCCGATCCGGAGCCGGCGGCGGCCGACGCGAGCGCCGTGATGATCATGGGCTTCGCGGTCGCGTTCCCGCCGGGCAAGCGGCCGTTCCCGGCGCAGCTCGCGGTCATGAACAAGGCGCTGTAGGCGCTCAAGAACGGCCAGCACGCGCTGCTCGAGTCGCCCACGGGCTCCGGCAAGACGCTCGCGCTGCTCTGCGCGTCGCTCACGTTCCGGCAGCACGCGGCCGCCGCCGCCGCCCGCGCGACGCCGCCGAGCAAGCGGCCGCACGTTCTGCCGCCGTCGCTCGCCGACCTGGAGAGCGAGAGCTCCGAGAGCTCCGAGAGCTCCGAGAGCTCCGAGAGCGTCGACGAGGACGACGAGGCGAGCGAGCGCCTGCCGGACCTGCAATCGCTGCAGCTCCAGCGGGCGCTGGACGCCTCTGCAGCCACGCAGGCGCCGTCCGTCGGTGGCGACGCGACGCAGGACGCAGCCGACGCCGCCGCCTTCCTCCCACTGCACCTGCCGGCGACGGACGCGACGGATCCGCCGCCGCCGCGGGCGCCGCCCACGATCTTCTTCTGCTCGCGGACGCACTCGCAGCTCTCGCAGGTCGTCGACGAGCTCAAGGGCTGCCCGGCGTCGTACCTGCGCGCGCTGCGCATGTGCGTGCTGGGCGCCAAGGCGCGCTTCTGCGTCAACCCGGACGCGAACCGCGAGCCGCGCGACGTGGCCGACGCCTGCAGCTTCCTCACGAGCGCCGGCGCGTGCGCGTTCGCGACCAAGCGGCGCGAAAAGAACGCGCTCCGGGCCGCGGCGCCGCCCGTGTGGTCGATCGAGGACATCGTCGTGCTCTCGGAGGCGCACCGCGAGTGCGGCTACTTCTTCGCGCGCGAGGCGCTCAAGGACGCGCACGTCGTCTTCTGCCCGTACGTGTACGTGCTCGACCCGGGCATGCGCGCCGCCATGAGCATCCGCCTCGACAACGCGGTCGTGGTCTTCGACGAGGCGCACAACGTCGAGGACACGTGCCGCGCGAGCGCGAGCCTCGAGCTCGACGCCGACACGCTGGCGGCCGCGATCGCCATGTTCACGCACGTCACGAACGACAACGGCCGCCCGCCGGCGTACCACAGCCTGCTGCGCGTCCTCGCGGGCCTCAGCCGCTGGGTGCTCGGCATCGGCGCGAACGCGCGCGCGATCCTGCGGCCCTCGGGCGAGGACGAGGAGAGCAAAGTCTGGACGGGCGCCGACGCGCTGCTGATGCTCGCCGAGTTCACGCAGATCACGCCGCGGTCGTTCGGGGCCTTCCAGAGCGACCTCGAGGCCGTCGAGGAGCACGAGAAGATGCTCGCGGCGCGGAGCGCGCAGACCCGCGACGACGACGACGACGACGACGGCGAGCAGGAGACTTCGTCGGACGCGCGGCGCCGGCGGCCGATGCTCCTCGGGCTGCTGGCGCTCAACGTCGTGCGGTCGCTCTTCGTCGTGGTCGACTACATGTTGCGCGAGCAGCTCAAGTTCCTCGACGACTTCAAGCTCGTGATGCAGCGGACGCGCAAGAAGCCCAAGACGCCCAAGAGGAAGAAGACGAGAGGCGAGGCGGCCGCGTGGGCCCTCAAGATGTGCATCTGGTGCCTGAGCGCGCGCGTCGCCTTCTCGGACGTCGTGCGGGCCGCGCGCAGCGTCCTCCTGACGTCCGGCACGCTGAGCCCGATGGACTCGTTCGCTGGCGAGCTCGGCGCGGACTTCCCCGTGCGCCTCGAGGCGAACCACGTCGTGGACATGCAGCGACAGGTGTTCGCCGGCGCCGTCATGCGCGGCCCGGGCGGCGTCGACCTGTCGTCCACGTACGCGCAGCAGCAGGAGCTCCGGTACCAGGACTCGATGGGCGAGCTGCTGCTGCAGTTCGCGATGGTCGTGCCCGGCGGCATCCTCATGTTCGTCCCGTCGTACGCGCTCCTGGACAAGCTCAAGACGCGCTGGCGGCGCACGGGCCAGTGGCGCCGGATCGACGCGGTCAAGTTCGTCTACTGCGAGCCGCGCAAGGCCGGGAAGAAGTTCGACGCGCTGCTGGACAAGTACAAGCACGCGGTCGCGCGCGGCAGGGCCGGCGCCGCGCAGTGCCGCACGGGCGCCGTGTTCCTCGCCGTGTACCGGGGCAAAGTAAGCGAGGGCATCGACTTCGCGGACGACAACGCGCGCGCGGTGCTCGCGGTCGGGATCCTTTTCCCGAGCGCCGCGGACCTGCACGTCTCGCTCAAGCGCCGGTACCAGGACGAGATGAGCCGCGCCGACCGCAAGCTCGTGAACGGGAAGAAGTGGTACGAGCTCCAGGCCTTCCGCGCGCTCAACCAGGCGCTCGGGCGCTGCATCCGGCACCGCCGGGACTACGGCGCGATCCTGCTGCTGGACTCGCGCCACCGCGCCGGCGCGCACACGGCGTCGATCTCCAAGTGGATGCGGCCGGCGCTCCAGGAGGTCGAGCGCTCGGAGCTCGTGCTCGGCCGGTTCCTCGACTTCTTCCAGCTCAATGAGGCGGCGCTCGGCACGGGCGCCGTGCCGCTCGCAGAGCTCGAGGCGAAGCGGAGGAGCGAGCCGGTGACGCTCGAGTACGAGTCGAGCGACTCGGAGGACGACGACGACGAAGAAGCGGCGCCTCCGAGTCAGGCGGAGGACGCGAGCGCCGAGGACCCGGGCGTCTGGCACCCGCGGGTCATCAGTCCGCGCGTGCGCTCGGTGTTCCAGCAAGGGCTCCCAGCGCCTGCCAGCGCCTTGCAGGCGACATCTGCGGCCTCCGAGGCCTCTCAGCTGCTCTGGTAGTGTCGACGACGAACTCACGGGAGCAAGTGTCGACTCTGCGGGCGAATGAACTGCATGCTAGGAGGCGAGCGACTCGAGACGACAACTGGTAGCCTACGAGAGCCGCACGGACCCACGGGCGTCTGGCCTACAGGAGCGGGCGGATGAACTGGGTGTAGAGCTCGGAGAACCGCAGGTCGCCGGAGGTGATCTCGTCCGTGATCCAGTTGCGGTGCGGCACGCCCGGGATCACGTGCAGGTGGAGCCCGCCGCGGGCGTCGAGCGTACAGAGTCCGTACGTGTCGTCGCGGAACTCGGGCGTCTCCTTCGCCACGAGCACGCGGAGGTCGTCGAACGCGTCCGCGAGCGCGTCGGCCGTCGCGACCTCGTCGTACTGGCCGAGGATCGACGTCTGCCACGGCGCGAGGAGCCCGTCGTCCGGCGACGCGAAGAAGTGCGCGGCGTCGAGCCTGAGGAAGTTGGCGCGGCGCTGCGCTCGACGCGCCTCGTCCTCGGGCGTCGCGCACTCGCTGACGTTGTTGAGCTCTGCGAGGAACGCGTTCGCCGCCTTCCACGTCGACGCCACGGGCGACCGCGCGAGGTTGAAGAACGAGAACTGGTGCTGGAGCTCTGGGCGGGCGGCCGCGAGCGCGTCCAAGTCCGCTTGGAAGCGCTGCGGCAGCGAGCGGCTGTCAGCTGCTGGCGTCGACGCGTACGGCGCGAGGTCCAAGACGCTCGGCGGGAAGAGCTCGGGGCCCGGCTGGCGCAAGAAGTACTGGAGCCCGGCCGCGTCCTGCGGCTGCGGGCCGAAGAACCAGCCGTTCGCGATGCCCGCGAGGCACACGAGCGTGCGCACGTCGTGGTCGTCCATGAGCTGCACGACGGCGCGGGCGAGGAAGCCGCCCTGCGAGTACCCGATGAACACGTAGCCGTGCGCGAAGGCCGCCGGGTCGCTCGCGACGCACGCGCGGATCTGCGCGATCGCCAGCGGCACCTGGTCGCGCACCGAGCGGATCGAGTCCACGGGCCCGGACGCGAACGACAAGGGCACGAAGCGCCGGCCCTCGGCCGCCATCTCGGCCGCGAAGCGCGCGCCGGTGGCCGGCGTCTGCGTGACGCCGTGGAAGTAGAACACTGGCAGGAGGGCGGAGGGCTTGGTCATGGGAGGAGACAAGGAAGCGGCGCTTGCGGCTGATGAGGTGGATCGAGTTGTGAGCGACGTGAGCGCAGTCGGAGCCACTGGGTTGGTGAAGGTCTCAGGTCCTCTTGAGAGATTGGCCACCACCCACTGGAGGGTGGCACGTTGAAGTGGTTGACGTGGTTGAAGTCGGTTGTCTTCGCCCGTGAGTGTTAGTGGCCTGAGCATCCGCTGGTACCGCAGACTTCTCTGGGTGGTCGACAGCTCTCGAGAGCGAAGTCACTCGGGACGATGGCGGCTGCCTCGCACGCGTCCACCGTCGACGACGCGGTCGCGACTGGCGCTGGCGCTGTTTGTGCGTCCGAACTGCTGCTGCAAGCGCTGCTCGAGGCGGACGAGACGGACGACGAGCTCCCGAGTTCTTCTTCGAGCAACGCAACGCTGGCGAAGACGCCG
This sequence comes from Globisporangium cystogenes, assembly GCA_023334215.1. Lineage (NCBI taxonomy): Eukaryota > Oomycota > Peronosporomycetes > Pythiales > Pythiaceae > Globisporangium > Globisporangium cystogenes. The sequence continues at coordinate 3,757 of JAASGM010000773.1, read as the reverse complement.
AACGAGAAGCCGAAGTTCGCGAGTTCGCAAGCGCGGCAGCGACACGAGAAGCAGACGCTCGCGGCCCAAGTGGAGCAGCTGGAGGCGGCGCTGCGGCTGATGACGAGGCGGCTGACTGGCAGCAGCTCGTGCGTGGACTGCAGCAGAGAGGACCAAGTTGCGTTGCTCGAGTGTCAGAAGAGCGCAGTGCAGCGACAGCGCGAACAGCGCGAGCGTTTGGAGCAGGAGAACCGGCAGCTCCGCGCGAGGCTTCGGACGCAGAGGCGGCTGGCCAGAGGCTTGCGCCGCGTGCTCGTTGGTCGCGAGGCGATGAACACGGTGCGTCAGCTGGACTGAGGGACTTGTTGGTGCGATCACGCGCACCTCACACGACTGCCGTGCTGCTGCTCAGATCGCTCAAGGGAAGCTGCTGAACTCTGCGCCGCGCGTCGAGATGATCTGCAACGACGACTCGGCGTTCCGCTCGATGCTCGCAGACCTCGCGGCCATGCGATCTCGAGTGGACGATGCGCTGCTCACGATCGAGCGCGCGTGTCCAACGACCGGATCGTTCCGCCAGTGGGAGCCGCGCTTCAACGCGCACTCGGCCGTCTCCATCGAGATGGTCGGGTGCGAGGAGGTGCCGTTCGCCAAACGAGCGGTGGACCGAGCGCTGCACCTGCACCGCCACGACAAGTCTCGCAACTTCCGCCGTCTCGACCTCAAGGTGCGCTCTGCCGCTTGTCGATCGTCCCACCCAGCGTCTCTCTTGACTGATCCGCGATGCTGTAGGCTGCTGGCGGGCCGCCGGGTGTCGACGCCACCGTCGAGATGACGCGCATCCCACACACCGTCGATGTCGCCGCGTATCGTCAGCGCCAGTTGACGTGCTCGCTACGCAGCGACGAGCAGACGATCGCGATGACGCTCGCGTACATCGACTCGGTCGACGGGTCGGGGCGGACGGTGCCGGGCTTTCGAGTCAAAGCGCAGCTGTGGACCGTGAGTTCGCAGCACTCAGTCGTGGATCCGCACACTGGAGTCCCCGAACTCTCGACGGTGATCAAATGGCTCTCGATCGTCGCGCCGGTGTAGGTTCGCGGCGTGTACTCGCTCCGATGGGACCGGGACTCGATCCAGACGGCGGTGATCCCGACGTGGGATCGGCAGATGGCCACGCGCATCCAGCAGATCGAGAACTTCCTCGTCGAGTCGAAGGAGACGACGCTGACCACCCGCCACTCTTAGCGAACTCATCTGCCGTCCGACGTCAGTCGCGCGCCGACCTACCACAGGATCTGACGGGTGAACGCTTGCGGCGCCGCGAACCGGAACACCGCGGCCACCATGAAGCTGTCGAGATCGTGACGAGGGGTTGCTGAGGTCGACGTCGAGCGCTGCAGCACACTCAGAAACGCCAGCTTGCTACTCATCGGCAGCGTCGACGTGAGCCGTTGACTGTTGAAGCGCTCGTCGATGAGCTGTCTGGTGGCCATCATGCTGCCTGGTACGCTCGGGTAAGCTGAGAACGGCCCTGGGAAGCAGACACAGCGCAGGCGCGTGTTGCCGTACAGCATCCTCATGAAGCTCGTGAGGGTCTCGGCGCTCATGTCGATGGTGTTGACGTTGAGAGTTCGCAGCGCCGGGAGATTCGCTGGATGACTCAGGCACTGGCCAGTCTGCTGAGCGAGTCGTGGCTCGGCCGGTTCCTGCTGACGTCGAGCGCCTCCAGCAGGCGACAAGCTCCGCCTTCGAACGCCTCGACCATCGCGTCAAGCGCTGCGTCGCTCAGGTGCGAGAAGGCGAGATCGAGCGTCCTGAGGTTCGGACACTGCCGCAGAGTCGTCCTGAGCTCTGCCGGATCGCACCTGTCGAACGGATGCGTCTGCGCCACTCGCCCCCCGAAGCGCGGGAGAAACGCGTGCTCGCGCGACTTGCACGCTCGGTCCAAGAGCCGCTGGAGCGTCACGTTGATCCTCCTGTCGCTGCTGCCGCTGGTGCGGACAACCTCGCGCTCGGTCCTCAGGATGTCACCGCTCTTCGCCCAACTGAGTCCCAGCCCAGGAAGCACCGCGCACGCCCACCCGTTCTCCTCCACGAGCACTTCGAGCTGGCACTCGGTCTTGAGCTTGCGGAGCGATGTGCGAGTGGCGTGGGCGTTGGGATACAAAAGCGCACCGGCGCGAAGAGTGCAGACCAGGAGCTCGACGGTCGGTCGTCCGGCTGCTTCCGCGTCACGGTCGCTGGCGTGTCGACCCAGAAGCGCGCCGACAGGATCCGCCATGACGCTGGCGATGGCCGCAGCCCACTCGGGACTCGCCACGTTGAGCGACACGCCGATCTCCTTCAGCTCTTCGCCTGCCGTGAGCTTCTTGGACGGAGGGTAGAAGACGCCGAACGCGAGCCAGCTCAGCGCTCGGGCCGCCGCGTCCGTCAGTTCGACGTCCATTGCGAGCCACACGCGTCGCAGTCGAGACTTGTACCGCAGCGTCGAAGCCAGCGACGTGATGTCTGCGAGGCTGCACCGGCTGAGGTCCACGCGTACACTTTTCGCGCTGCTGAACGTGGTTCGCGCCGCGGGCGAGCTGGTCAGAGACAGATGACAGCCTGCTACCACCGCCTCCAGTGCGAGCGTCGTGGACGGGATCTGCACGTCCTCGATCCGGTACACGCTGTGCGCCTTCGCGAGCAGACGGCGAGCGACTGTGAGGTTGCTCCGCCCGAGGTCGCGTATTGTGCGGTCAACGCAAGCGCCAGGGATCGGAGCCCAAACTGGCGCGAAGCACTAGCGAACACTCAGTCGAGGAAGGCCTCGTAGGGCTGGAGGGCGAGGGCGTTGAGTGCGATGGGGCAGTCGACGACCACCAGGCCGAACCTGATCGAGTCTGGCGTGAGCCCGGCGTCGCACTCACGCACGACGCGCTCCTCCGTCTCGTGACGCTGGGACGTCGAGAGGAACGACTGGAGCGTGCTGATATCCCGTGCTGTCGTCTCGCGATACGTCAGCTCGAGCGTGACCACGGGAGACGTTTCGTCCTGCGCCAACCAGGACAAGTCGCTCGCCTCTTCGCCGTCGTTCGTGAACTCGAGTTCGGCGACCAGCAGCGCGTCCCAGAAGGCGACTTTGAGCTTGGGGAACGGGTTCAGGCGATGCGAGTGGACGACCGCCGCGGCCAACGCCGAGCACTTCGGCTCGCGCTTCTTCTTGCGCGGCCATGGCCACACTGGGGTCGTCGTCGTCGTCTCCGACTCCGATATCGTAGAAGTCGTCATCGAAGTCGGGGGTCACGTTGAACGCGATCGTTGGGATCGACGGCTCCGGCGGAGTCACCAACCGCAGCCTCGCGCACGGGCGGAAGAAGGCGCGCGACCGACGAGGCGCTCGGACTCGCGCGCCAACGCTTCGAGCAGCGCCGACGCAGGCCCTGAAGCGGCCATCGCGGGAAGAGGAACACGAAGAAGACCGACTTGCGCAGGCGGCGGAAGATTCGCGACTGGCAGGTCGATAGGACCTCACACTGCACAACTGCACCTTCTCCGCAACTTATCTTGAGTATGAAGCTCGAAAGGTGGCACCAATCTTCTGAAGACGTGTCCAGAACGCAAGAACACACAACGGCTGGTTCCTGGATGGTATCGAGTCCAGTCGACGTGTGCCAGCATCCAGGCCTGAGTGCGACGTCGGCATACCGACTCGAGGGCGGGTTTGCGGACGACGGGTTCACGAGTGTGTGCGTGTAGGAAGGAGAGTGTCAATAGCAAAGTGAAGAAAGAGGTG
>JAASGM010000772.1:0-13424 GCA_023334215.1 Globisporangium cystogenes | reverse complement strand
GAGCGACCCGAGGCCCTCGAGCTCGGCGTCCAGCGCCTGCAGGCGCGCGTCGAGCTTGCCGTCCGGCAGACTCGCGAGTTCGCTCGAGAACGACTCGAGCCCGAGCTCCTTCTCCAGGCTCTTCATGTCCTCGAACTCCTTCGCGAGCCCCGCGATGGCGTCGCTCCCGGCCGCCGCACTGCCGTCCGTGTCGCGCGCCTTCTCTTCGAGCCCGTGGTGCAGCAGCAGGTCGTCGCGGTCGATCGCCTTCGCGAGCGCTCCCGCCGTGAGCGACTCGAGCTCGCTCATCAGCTCCTTGTCCTTCGCCTCGTCCCAGCTGCCCTTCCGGTTCACCTTCGACGGCTTCACAGACTCCTCGTCGATGCTGAACGAGCTCTGCGCCTTCAGCGCCGCCTGCTTATCCTTCTCTGCCTTCTCCGCGAGCGTCGCCGCTTCCGCAGCTGCCGCCGCCTCCGCGGCGCGCGCCGCCGCCGCTTCGGCTTCCAGCTGCTTCTTCTTCAGCTGCTCCTCGCGCAGCGCCTGCAGCCGCACCTTTCGCGCTTCGATGTCCTCCCAGAACGCCTCGTCGCGGTGCAGCATGTCCTCGTACGCCTGGCGGTCCTCCTCCGTGAGCGCCACCCCCTCGCTCTTCGGCCCGCCGCCTGCTGCCGCGCCATCTGAGCACCGACAACGTTGGTTCCTCAACATCCGCCCCACACACGTCCAAGCGCCTTCAGACAACGACGACTCCACCACCCACCTGCTTGCGACTCCGTCTCGACGTCCGCGAAGATCAAGTCCACGAAGAAGTCCTGGTCGAAGCGCGGGTCGCCGCACGCGCCGTCCAGCTGCGCCTTCGTGAGCCTGACCGCCGCCACACAAAACCCACACACACTGTTAGTACAACCGAACGGACACACGCGCTCCTACTCCACTCGACGCTGCTCTCCTCGTACCGGAGGATGCCCTGCGGGATGTAGCCCGTGTGGAACGCGCCGCGGAACATCGACACGCGGTCACCCGCGTCCGTGAGGTGGCGGCAGCGGATGAGCACGTCGCCCTGCAGCATGCAGTTGACGTTGAACGAGATCGAGCCGTCGTTAACCCCGGCCCACTGCACGCCGTTCCCGGTCTCCATGTCCCGCCACGTGGTCGTGAACACGAGCTTGCCGCCCTTGAAGATCTGGAGGTACGGGCAGCAGCCTTCCTCGACGATCTCCTGCACCTCCTCCTCGCCCGTCTCGTTCAGCGCCGCGTCCGTCGACTCGCCCTCGATCGCAGCCGCCGCTTTCTTCACGGGCTCGAGGACGCGCCGCGAGCCGAACACTGGGATCGTGTTGATGATCACCCGACGCAGCAGCAGCGGCGACGACCGGGGCTTGACGCCGTCCATCACGTTCGTGAAGTACTGGATGTACCTGCGCGCCACCACACACACACACACATCCTCAACACCGTCACTCCCGCCACCCACACTGCGCTGCTCCGATCGCCACCAGCTCCCACGAACCTTCGCTGCGACGGGATCGTGAGCTTCTCGACCGACGTGTGGCGCTGCTCGGCGACGTACTCGAGCGCCTCGATTGCGTTCGGGAACTCGCCGATCCACGCCAGGTAGCACGCGATCACCGTGCCCGTGCGCCCCTTGCCCGTCAGGCAGTGGATCGCCGCGAGGTTCTTCTCGTCGGCCTGCAGCCAGTTCTCGATCGACGAGCAGATCTTGAACACGAGTCCTGGGGAGCAGCAGCGCCATCGGATCGGGTGAGTGCGACAGCCGCAGCGACAGTAGCGACATCGCAACGCCTGGCGCGCGTACCGAGCGGCGGCGCCGGGTGGCCTGGGAAGTTGAACTCCAGCACCTAACAAGCACACGCCGAGTGCAGCGAGGCGCAGGCGTCAGCAGCGGACACCGGCCTCCTTGTTGAGAGCAGCGCCGCCGCGCACCTGGTTGTCGAAGTACGTGTAGTCGTAGGTCTCCTCTGCCGTCCGCGCCACACAGGTGAGCACCCGCCGTTGCTCTACAAGGCGCCATACTCAGCCGCTCCGCCTGCCACGCACCGCTGAGATTCCAGATCATGTAGTGGCCGCCGTGCTTGTCGTTGAGGTAGACCGAGACGAGGTCGATCGGGTTGTCCTTGATGAGCGCGCGGTTCGTGCCGAGGTTCATGCTCGGGAAGCCCATGGCCACGAGGTTGTCGGCGACGTACGAGAAGTTGAGCAGCTCGAGGCTCACCTCGCCCGTCGACCGGTCGAGCGCGTAGCTGAGCCGGCGCTGCAGCGCGTCCATGTCGGCGGCGTCGAGCGCCTTGTTCTTGAGCGCCGCGGCCTTGGCGGCGCCCTCGCGCGCGGCCACGGACGCCACGCTCTGCGCCTTCTTCATGAAGCCCAGCACGCTCGTGGCGGCCACGGACGCGGCGGCCGAGACCGACTCGGAGTTGATCTTCTCCGCGAGCGCCGCGCGCATGTGCGCGAGGCGGCGCTCGTCGCTCTTCGGGGGCGTCGCGCCGCCGTCGCCGTCGTGGTTCGCGGCTTCCTCGCTGTCGTCGGCGCCTGCGAGCGGCTGCGACGCGCTGCCGCTCTCGGCGGGGGCGTCGGACGCCGAGGGGGCGGGCGACGCGGCGGCGGCGGATCCACTGTTGCTGCCGAGCGACTCGAGGCTCTTGGCGGCGCCCGGGAAGCGCTCGGAGAACTTTTTGAACATGCGGATTCCCCTATCTATCTGCGGTACACGCGGGTGCTGAGCGCAGGCGGTCGGGCGGGACGAGAGCGACGGGAGCACGTGGAGCGAGCACCAACCTGGACGCACCGAGAGCTTCTCTTGGATGGCTTCCTCTTTGCGACTGGAACCTGTTCAGTATCGAAATTCAGTGATTGGCTGATTGTTGGACGTTTACCTTCTGCGGAAACAGTACTTGAGAAGCGCTCTATTTGATGCCGAATACCTCGATTTAGTCTACTTTTGCCCCTCGCTTCAGTGACACTCTGCCTTGAAGAGCTACGTTGCGCTGACTTCGAAAAAAACATGCAGAAAGTGCGCTCCAAGTAAGTTCGCCGGCGCGCTCGCGACGCGTGCACGTGCGCTGCTGACCCCGCGCGCTGCGGCTCCGCAGCTCCAACCCGACGGGCTTCCAGAGCCTGCGCGACGTCACGGTGCTCTGGCACGGCTGGCTCAAGAAGCTCGGGCGCTTCAGCAAGCGCTGGCGGCGCCGCTACTTCGTCTTCGTGGCGGCCGCCGGCGGCCGCAAGGAGCTGCGCCACTACGGTGCGTGTGGGAGGCAGGTTGGCTGGTCAACCGGCCGGTCGGTCGGTCGGTTGGTCGCTCGCTCGGACTCACTGGGTCGTTGCCAGACGCGTGTCGGGACGTGACGACACTGCTGCTGGCGACGCCCAAGGGCGTCATCAGCCTCACGGACGCCGTCGGCATCTGCTGCTTCCTGCCACCGACGCCCGCCGGCGGGAAGAAGGTGTCTACCTGCTTGCCTGCCTGCTGCTCAGCGAAGAGCGCGATAGTGTTGGTAGCTCACCCGCGAGTGCGTGCAGAGCCGCTCGGACGGCGCCGACGCGGGACTCGACGCCAGCGACCAGCGCTTCGCGGTCATCACGCCACTGGTCGGTCGTCTGCTGCCTGATGACTGCTGGTAGTCTCCTGGCTCTGGAAGCTCACGCGGTGCTTTCTATATGGGCCCAGAACCTGAGCCTGTTAGCGTTCAACAACGGCGTCGAGTGGAGCGCGTACGTCCGCTGGCCAAAGCCACTCGCCAGCTCTGCCGCTCTGACGACGCGCTCTGTGGGGACGACGGTGGCGCAGCAATGCGAGCGAGTCGCAGCAGGGACTGTCGCTGCTCGCGGCGCTCTCGGCGTTCTACCCGGCGATCGACGTGCTCCACACTGGGTGGATGACCAAGAAGCGCGAGCGCACCGGCCATAGGTTCGTCGGGTTGACCTGGGTAGAGAGACACAAGTGCGTGACGCCACACTCTGCTCGCTGCGCCAGCGCCAAGAGCTTCATCTCGTACTGGAAGCGCCACTTCTTCGTCTTCCTGGCGTCCGGGGACCTCCTGTACTTTCGCGACGACTCGCTGAACGAACTCCAGGGACGCGTGGACGTGCGCCACGCGCCGACGGTCCGCGTCACGGGCGAGCGTGTCATCGAAGAGCGCAAGAAGGAGAGCAGCCTGCTCAAGTTCGCGAGCAAGCTCTCGGCGCTCGAGCGCCAGGCGTGTCTCGTGTGGATCGCGACGCCGCCGTCCAAGATGTTCGTGCTCAAGCTGCAGGAGGACAGCGAGGTCGCGAGCGCCGGGAGCAAGCACCACGAGCTGAGCGCGGACGCAAAGTACGTGACACTTGAGAGTGTTCGATGTGGCGGCGGTGCTCTGGGGGTGCTGACAGCCGTGAAGGAAGTGGCTGGCGCTGCTGATGAAGGGCCACGCCGAGACCAAGTACACGCAGCTGGAGAAGTGCGCCGCCTCCGGCAAGTACGAGAACGCGCCAGAGGTGCGTACTGAGGACTAGACCGTCCTGTTAAGCTGCGGGTGTGTGCGTGCGCTGATCTGTGGACGTGTGGACAGATCATCTCTGCGATCCGCGCGGGGATCCCGGATGAGCTCCGCGGGCAGCTCTGGAAGGGCTTCTCCGGGGCGATCGAACTGCAGAAGCGCGCGGAGCGGAAGCGGCCGGTGTCGAGACCCTCCAAGACCATCAGCTTTCGCGCGAGAGAGTCCGAGATCGAGAGTTCGTCGCTCTTCGACAAGTTCGCCGCACCGATGGACCCGGAGGACGACAGTCCAGAGAGTCGGATGCTGTACGCGCGACTGAGTGCGCTCGCGTTGCGCGACGCCCGACACGCGAACGTCCACGAAACCGACCTGGCGGTGCCGGGTCGTCTCACGCGCGCCGAATCCGACAGCTCCGTGCACTTCGAACGCCAGAGCGATCACACAGACCGCGACTCTTTTCGCACATCGCGAACGTCGGGACTAGACGAGGACACGGAGGACGACGAGGCGCACGACGCAGCTGCGCGAGCGTCCGGGACGCGCAACACGCTGAAGCAGCTCGTGAAAGGACGGCTGGGCGACTACGTGTACCCGAGTGACTCGCCGAGCGCAGAGTGGGAGCTGTCTGCTCGGAGGCGCGTGCTGATCGCGACGTCACGCTACAAGTACGTGTGGTGATCAGGTCATGGAGATCTACAGTACCCGTAGACGTCGAGCGCTGGCGATCTGACAACCTGCTGCAGTCCGTTCTCGCACCCGTGTCCGTGGCGCGTGTCCTGCCTCCTGCTCGCGTACGTGGAGGAAGAGAGCGCGTTCTGGGTGATCAACAGGTACGAAGGGTGGGTTGTCGGTCTCTCTCTCTCTTGTTCCTCTCCTGACACAGGCGTCGTTGCCCCTTGCCCAGTGTGCTCGACGTCGTCCTTCCAGGCTACTTCCACGGCCACCGCCCAGCGCTGCAGATCGATGTCTCGGCGTTCCAGGCGCTCCTCGAGAGCAGAGCGCCGGCGCTCGCGTCCCACTTGAAGGCTCTCGCGTTCCCCGTTGGCCGCCTCGTCGAGAGCTGGTTCCTGAGCCTCTTCACGTCGTCGTCGATCCCGCTGCCGACGGTGCGACGACCGACTCCCTGGTGTCGGTTCTGTTGCGACGCGTTCGTGGCGAGTTGACTCCGGTGGTTGCTGCTGCCTCGAGCAGGTGCTGCGCATCTGGGATGCGTTCTTCTCCCAGGGGCTGCGCATCCTGTTCGGCGTAGGCGTCGCGCTCTTCCTGCTCGCGGAGGAGCGGCTCTTCCACGCCACGTCGAGTCTGGAGGCGGAAGAGTGTCTGCGGGCGACCGAGACGAGCTGCATCGATGCCAACTCGCTCTTCTCGCTCGTGTTCAAGGACGACCTCAACATCCCGTGTGCGTGCGCCGGTGTCTCGGCGGTGGAGCTTCGTCCAACGCGGTCTCTCACAGTCAGAGATGTCGCGCAGGGCTCACGGGCGATCACCTCGAGAAGCTACGCACGACGCACCGGCAGCGCGTGCTTGAGACCGTGTCGCAGAACGTGCGTGGAGGACGTCGCGTGGATCGGGAGACGTGTGCTCTACTGACAGCAGCTCGCGTGCGGTGCAGATCGATCACTTCAACGAGAAGCTGAGCGTCCTGACGCAGATCGAAGACACGTGCTCGCGGTCGTCGCAAGTCGCCGAGCGCTTGCGCAGCTCCACCACGTCGGGCGAAGCGAAGCGGACGGCGTCTGCGTACGAAGCTGTCGACGAGGATCTGGACGACGCGTTCGCCGACGGATCGTTCCGCCTGCTGCAGATGCAGCTCCAGAGCTTGGCGGACGGCGCGACGGACTTGGCGGCGGAACTCACACTCCGGCAAGCCAAGTGGCTCGCGCTCTCGAGCCAACTGAAGGCGTGTCCGCTCGGGAAGCTCCCGAGCGCCGACCTGCAGAGTTGGCTCTCGCAGGTCCGCGAGGGGAAGATCTCCGGCGCCGGCCACGACGCGTCCTCGGATCCCCTGGCGATCGTGTCGGTGACGCAAGTGGTCGGCGCGTCCGACATGTTCCTCGAGTCCCCCAGCGAGTCCGGCGGCGGCGATCGACGCCCGAGCTGCTTGGCGAATGCCCGCGAGGACCTGGCGGCGACGCACCACTACCTCTCGGGTGCGTCCGTAGCTGCTCCTGTGTCGCGTGTGGCAGCGAGCATGGGGGACTGACGACTTGGATCCGCTCGCAGAGGTGTTCATGTACTCGCTCGTGTCGGCGGTGAAGGCGCTGTGCGCGACTCGGCTGGAGTGCCTGAGCGCGTCGTGCCGCTTCCTGTGGCACGGAGGCCGGTGGATCGAGTCGCTCGTCGAGTTCCCGCCGCCGCCGGCGCCGCAGAGCGACGAGCAAGCAGCGCAGAGCGCGCGGCGGCTGCAGCGGAGCAACACGAACGCGACGTTCGCGCCGATCAGCAACCACCGCAAGCCGCGCACGCGCGACGACTCGGAGCTCGCGAGACACACGATCGTGGAGGACGCACGTAGCCACCGGAGGCACCTCGGGAGCGCCACGAAGACGAAGAGCTACTCGGGCGACGACTTCCTCACGTACGACACGGTGAGCGAGGAGAAGCGAGGCGACGCGAAGCAGGTGCCGCTGTCGCCCACAGGTGGGAGGAGCGCACACGCGTCGACGACCGTCGTCCTGAACGCCGCAGGCGACAGCCTCTTCGGAGCGCCGAGCAGCCAGCGAGCGGTGGCGGACCTGGCGCTCCAGTTCAAGGAAGGCGGCGAGATCTTCCGCCTCGCGCACGACAAGCTCAGGTCGTGCTTTGGCAAGTACATCCGGCTGGAGAACCGCGCGAGCAACTGGCCGCTGCGAGAGCGCGCGCTCGTGCTCGAGGAGGATCTGGAGCAGGAGATGAACGAGCTGGAGCTCGAGATCGACGGGTCCGGCTGGATCGACCGCTTCTAGCAGCCCCGTCGGTGCGTCCACGTGCATGTGAGTGAACAAGTTGCGCTCTCGGTGACTCGGGATAAGTTAGTTCGGCGGGAGGCAGCGCGCCTTCGCTCGATCGCTCGGCTACAGATGCGTCCTGGTGCCACCGCCGCCGCTGCTGCTGCTGTGAGCTCCGATGACCGAGTTCATCTCGGCCGCGAACGGCGACTCGATCTCTCGGCGCGTGTGCGGCGACTCGCGGAACGGGTTCTCGTCCGCGTCGTCGTCGCGGTGGTGGCGCTGGCTGAGCACCTCGATGCCGAGCTCCTCCATGACCTCCATGACGGCGAGCCAGACCTCGGACTTGATCATCGCGTACTTGCGCGCCTCGAGCTCCTCCGTGTACGAGTACACGCGGATGTGGTAGAGCTCCTCCATGGCGACGAACGCGAAGCGCTCCCACCGCTCGCCGTGGCGCAGGTCCGACTGGTTCTCTTCGTGGGACGTGAGCGCCACGTGCAGCGACTGCAGCATGCCCTCGAGCTTGGCGATGCACGCGCGCAGCTTGGCGGCGGGCGTCGACGGCGCCACGCGCACGCGGATGTCGATGTCCTGCTTGGGGCGCTGCGTGAAGTTGACCATGGGCTTGTAGAGGAAGAAGCTGTTGGGCACGTAGAGCTTGGTGCCGTCCATGCTCACGACCGTCGTGTAGCGCAGCGACACGCGGTGCACGAAGCCCTTGGCGTCGCCCACGTGGATGAAGTCGTCGATCTTGAACTGCGAGTTGAACGCGAGGAAGAGGCCGCCGACGACGTTGTGGAACTGCGCGCCGCTCCTCCCGTCAGCCAGTTAGCCATCGTCATCGTTGTGTGAGGAGGAACCAGCAGCAGCAGCAGCAGCAGCAGATGCTCCGCGATGACGCACCGAAGGAACGAAGCCGAGCGCGATGGAGATGCCGATGACCGCGAGGATCGAGTACTTGAGCGTCTGGCTGCTCCCGAGCGCCGACGAGTAGATGATGAGCGCGATGATGAGCAGCACCGTGAGGCGGAGGATCTGCCGTCGCCGCCGGAGCGTTAGTAGCTGTGAGGAGACGAAGAGCTGAGCTCCCGAGCCGCGCACCTTGACGGACTCGGAGATGACCATCCGCTTGGAGAAGTCGCCGCTCGGCCCCACGAACCGCCGGACTGCGAGCTGCGCACGCGCGTAGCAGCAGACGTGAGCTCCTCACACGAACACCACCAGCAACAGCAGCAGCAGCAGCTCGCAGAACAGGAGACGCACGCTCTCGACGACGTCGAAGAGCGAGAAGAGCCAGATGAGGAAGAAGACGCCCCAGATGTACATGGGCAGGTTGCAGAAGAACGGCACGAGCTCCGAGACGCTGAGCGCCAGCAGCACGAGCGACATGGAGATGAGGTGCGTGGACGAGCTCATGCACGAGCGCCGGAAGTCCTCGGCCGTCCTGTGCCGCAGCAGCGAGGGCGTCAGCCATCTCCCCAACCCGCCGAGTTCTATCACTGGTGCTGTGGCGACACGCACTGGCGGATGAACGGCAGCTTCGTGAGCACGAAGATCGCGAGGCGCACGAGCACGCGCGGCAGGAACGTGGCGAAGAACACGAGCACGGCGGCGCCCGAGAGCTTCACGGCGTTCGTCGCGCGCCACCAGTCGGACACGCACGACGCCGGGATGCACGAGTCGGCGCACTCGCTGCGCATGGCCGCCTGTGCGCCGCACGGGAGCAGCGCCAGCGCCAGCGTCAGCACCAGGAGCTGCTGCATGATTGGTATCAGTAATACTCCAGAATGGAACTGTAATTGGCATTAACTTGATACTTATCGATACCACAAGTGCACTGAACTCTTCACAACAGTGTCAGCTCAGCTCGATGTCCTCACCTCTTGCGTTGTGTGTGGGATCAAAGATGGTTAGCCACCGTGGCAGGCACGGCAGGACGGATTGTTGAGAGTCTCGAACTGGGACTGTATGACCATGTGAGGACTGCAGCATTGACGCTGTGTTCGCAAAACCACTTCCCGGCTTGTCGAGTTTGGAGAAGCGGTATTCGCGCATGGAACGTGGTTGGACTCTTCAAAGACCCGATGATTCCAGGTTCAGGTTTCTGTGAAGTGAGTGCGATTTCAGGTGCATGGGAACTCAACGGGGATGGCGGTGACTGGAGAGGAAGAGATGGAGTATGTTGATCATGGGTTCCAAACCTGCGAGGACGTAATACGCTCTTGCAAACACACAAGGACCAGGAACGTGCTCCGTTGTTCGCCATCATCGAGTCAAACTCCACGTCGCAGACGCAGCACAGCTTCGACGTGCGGCACTGAATCTTGCGACACAGTCTTCACTCGCGAGGCAATGATTCGATGAAGCAAATTTGTCGGGACGGACATGCAGCCGCGCCTGTCAGACAGGAAACGCGCGCCACCGGTCCCCAGCGCATTCTTCTCGGCTGCTGTCAGAGTCTTCGTCGTCTTGCTGTGCACCAGTCGTCGCTTCCGATATGTACCAAATGCTAGCCGCCAGAATCGCCGCGGGCCGTAAAATTCCTCCAACAATATGAGCTTAGCCAACACATGGCGCACGTAGTTGACAAGTCGTGGCCCGGGGTCTTTGTTCCTCTGACGTTTGCTTCGAGCGTAATCACCGACAACGCGGATGGTGCCTCCGGCCACTGCTTCGTAAACATGGAGGGGTGGTTGTCCCCTAGGTCGTGGTAGAACTGTTGCCGCGACCAGCTGAGACGTCGTGGCTTACGTGCTGTTGACCGGGTGGTAACTTTAGTGAGTCAGATACTTCGAGAGAGTGGACAACACATGTCCATATACAACGCCACCCCGTGCCAACACCGACGACTCGATCAAACTCGTCCGGATTGCCTTGCGGTCCGTTTGATCCTCATGATTAGGAGGCTTTGGATGATTCGAACGCGATAACAGCAACGACGCATGTACGGCGTCGGTCGACATCGCTTCGAAGGTGCGACCAGCGGTTTCATAAGCTGGCGGTAGAAACACCGGTCCTACAGATCCGCGGTGTTGTTTGTCTCGTCCGATCTAGTCCGTCCGAGCTTGCTGTCAATGTCCTTCATCACAGTGTTGCTGATGTCAACATGCGTTGGTCGACGGTGCTTGTGTGGTGGCAGAAAAAACAACTTGATATCCATGATCCGGGTCACTGTTGTGCACTTCGAAGTCGTGGAGCATGCAGTTGAGGATGGACATATACGCCTCTTTATTTAGCAGCGTCGAGTGGGATGGGACCGATGCACTGACAATCCTCCTCCGTGACCTCTCTTATCCACTCCAGCTCAGTAGTTGGGATCGTCAGTCGTTCATCTTGCACTCGCGAATACTGCTATCGTAGCGTTGCCACTGCCAGAACCGACTTGATGCTGTGATTGTTCTGATCCCTACCCGTCTTAAAGCGGCTCAGTTATCAGCACCGCATTTCGATCGTCAGCTCGATACCACCTTGCCGTTCTCTTCTCTAAGACATATGTTCTTCAAAAACTGCGTGTCGGCGATCACGAACGGCCGCCCTCCAGAGTTAAAGCACTCGAGCAAAACAACAAATCACTGTTCCAGTCGAACATCGCCTTCGACTTACTTCGACCCGACTCCTACAATTCTCCTGGGCACCGTTTTGAGATGGCGCACAGGCTTATAGCCATGTCGAGGATGATGGCAACAATCCTTCGTATCTAGAACACAATACGTTCTATTGTCTTTACACGAATCCGGAACATACAAACTCCAAGATAAATTCAGAACCGCTTGTAAAAGCCAAAGACCCGAATCGACCTGGGGCAAACAGAGAACGCCCGCACGCGCATTCTCCTCAAGAGCAGTGCGGTGGCTACAGCGGCGCTCGCTCTCCTTGCGCTCGCGCTCGCTGCGCATTCAGCCCGCGGCACTCGGAGCGCCCGCCACCTGCAGCTCGCGATCGCACTTCTCAACTTGCTCGAACTCGACCAGGCGCCGATGCATTTTTCGTGTTCTCCAGGCGTCTCGTCGACCAACTTTCAAGTGAGCATCCAAGTGAACTTGATGCGGTGACGATACTGTCGGAAGCAACTTGGTGCAAAGCAATTCAACCGTGACGAGGTTGCACCGTCGTATGCAGTCTTTGATAACAGCTGGCAAGGTGTCGACACCGCTGGACGCCGATCCCCACTCTCTCGAGTCCGGGATTCTCGCGCAGTCTGCAGAGACCACCGAAGCACCTCTTCACAGTGGTGAAGGTGTAACGACGGGCGGTGATGTTGGGAATGCGGTTGAATTGGCAGGGCAGGCGCGGACTCGTGCGCTGTCATTTTTCTGTCACCCCCATCGTCGTCGTTTTGCTTCGCTTGAGCTGTGGTGGCGATGCTGGCAGCTGGTGTCGCTACTTCAGCGACACCAGCGTCGGTCCTGTCGAGTTCTCTTCCAACGCAGTGAACCTTGGTTCGGTTGGAGTCTACTGGAGGTAGGTGAACAGAGAGTGAGAACACAGGGCAGCAAACAAGGGATATACTACCTCTGTAACAAATTAGTTGTCAGGTACCACTTTGAAACCATGTAACAAAATAGTTGTCGTGTTAGAAACATACAATAATCAAATGAAAATTGACTATTGTGCAAGTATCATAGGAACAGCCATACACAATACATCTGACGTTCTCGAAAGCACACAGCTCCTTTTGAGTTTCCCATTGGTCGTCATGTATCTGCGCTACATGTAGAACGGCTTCTCGTTGTGTTTTGAGCTTGCTTCTTGACGAACAGAAGCTCTTTGTCCGAGATGTCTATTTTATGTACAACGAGGCCTTTATTTGAAGGGCATGTCAGAAACAAAATGCAAGTCTATTTTTTTTAAGATGCGTTTTTTTTGCGCCAATTACTTTCAGTTGAGCACCATCAGAATCAGCATGCAAATACGAGTAAAAAACAGTTGCTCTTGGAACATTTCGCGTAATATTCAAGTTGGGATGTGCATATGAATAGAAACCTGACAACTTTTCTGTTACGGAGGTAGTATATAAGTAGATTGGATCGCACTTAGAAGAGTGTGCGCTGGAAGATCCCAGCCAAAACGCGTCTTCGAGCCGTCGCAAAATTGACCCTTCGGAAATGGCGTTGAACTGATGCTGCACATCCGAGGCGTGACGGTGCAACTCTCACCGACGAACGTGAGTATACCGAAGACAGGCGTTTGGTGTTCCCACATTGCGCGACGTATTTCACTGCTTTGTCCCCCAGCACCCAGCATGTTGAAGCACGCCCGATGCATGAATCTCGTCGTGTACTTTGGCGCTGATCCGTAGGCGAGAAATCCTAGGCGTACTAGCGGCTATAACACGTTTGTTCTTGGGTTTGGACTCGAAATTCTGTATGTTCACGTGCAATGTTCGATGTTACCCCTCTGTGATTGGCCTCCCTCCTCGGTCGTTTGTTTACATGCCTTTCGCGTTAAGTCAGATTTTGTATTGATGCCCAGCTTGATGACAAACCTGCTGCTTGGGGTGAACCGCTGTCTACAAAGTTCGACACGTAATGCACTCTGCGCGTCCCTTCTTTCATTTTTACCAAGTTGACTCGTTCTGCAATGCTTCTTTTTTGTCTCTTTGGTCGCTGTGCTGTGCCAAAATGAGTTTGTCTTTGTGACTGCATATTATGTGTAATTTATACAATACAATATATGTATTATACGGTATATTCTTACGTAAGAAAATCGGGTTATACATATATTCGTTTGGTGATACTCTTTTGACGAGGGTTATCCTAAAGTGCAGGGTTGAATCAAACACTTCTGAATCGCAGGCGCGGCCTGTGATTGCTGCGGTCGCAAGAGTGACTTCCGGGTCCTGCACCTGCTCCACGTCGCCCTGCGCTAGCCACCAGAGTCTCCATGCACGACCGGCGGACGTCTCGACGCTGACCGAGTCCGGTGATCAGGAACGCGAGATGATCAGGAGGTCGAGGTCGAGAGGCCGCTCAGGTACTCCTCGAGCTCGTCGAAGTCGTCGGCGGCAAAGTTCATCACG